>JAHBCN010006082.1:0-51209 GCA_019359885.1 Listronotus oregonensis | reverse complement strand
AAATTATAACTCTAGTATTCAGTACCAGAACGACGGCTCTTCTAAGGGGGGCAACGCCTTCTCCCTGCCGTACCTCGCTACGCCCATGTACTCGACTGTGTAGGCGACTGCGGAGTTTCATTTCTCCTCCGTCGGAGCTTTACTTTTCACTTTCCCACAGGCGGAGGAAAAAGTGTTACCATAGCAACATAGATACAAGCAAACAACAAAACAAGCGTCAACAACTCAATATTTATTAAACTAAAACAAAACTAAAATTTGTATTTATTACTCAATTGAATATTAAATGTACTTACTCAATAACTGCTTATCAATACGGAATTAAAACGCAATCGGAAACGCAATTTTAAAAACAAAATATTGTTGACAGTCTCCACTGACAGCTTTATGTTACATTACTAGAGCAACTATTCACCGACATCGGTCTAAGCCGCCTTGCGAACCCACTTATCTTTAATAATTATTACTATAAAAAAGAGATGTTTTCACATTAATTTGTCAAGGTTTAAAGAAAAACAGCATATTTCATTTGGAGGAAAAGTTACTTTTCATTGCTTGCTCTCTATTACCTCAAGCTTGTCATGAAAAGTATTACTCTTATTATTCACAAATAACACACCCTATATACGATGCAAATTGAAATTTTAGTTTTTAAACTACCTTATATAACTCAAATAAAATTTTATTATATTATGTCAAAATAAATTAAACCATTATTATGCTAATATAGTTTTCACCATTAAGTTAGGGATTAGCTGTACCGACACTAAAATTAAACATAATTTATAAATTAATTTTGTATTCATGTGGATTATAAAACATAATTGACAAGCCTAATTTTATTTCAACAGTAGATAAAATTATTATATTATACATACAATTTTATTACGAAAAAGATTTTACCAAACTTAAAGCTTAACCTTAATTTTTAACACGCATTTATTAGCTTAACATGTATGTATATATGTAACGAAATCTTTCAACTTAATTTTAACCAATTAATTAGGAAGTCTGATTACCTTAAAAATTCGCACTGGGGTCAAGGGGCGATGACAATACAATAATCTCAGAACTTCATGCTAAGGTCCTGGCTAGGATCATCAAGATAAAAAAAATAGATTTCTTTGTCATAATTTTCGCCATACAAAAATTAGGTTACTGGCAACCAAAGAATTATTTTTAAAGAAAGGCTTTTCCACTGACCCTCATGTTTGGTTATCTATGGGGTTTTCCTTTTCCATGTGGAATTTTGTTACAAATCAATAATGCGGCCTGTCGTTTTTTGATCTCAGCCGTGCCTTTGATGTCATTAATATAGATTTACTACTTAATAAATTAAGTAACGTGGGAACGCTCTTAAGTGGTTAAAAGAGTTTCTCAGAAATCGTATGCAACAGGTGATTTTGAAGGATCTTCGGGATACTTTTTGTTCTTCCAAAAGAATGGTGTCCAGTGGAGTACCTCAGGGTAGTCTGCTTGGACCATTGTTGTTTTTAATCTTTATTAACGATATTGCGTCGAGTGGTTTTGATGGTCATTATATTTCGCTTTTTGCGGATGATACAGCAGTCGTATGTGTCGCAAATTCGTTTGAAACTTTATCTAAAAATGCCTGTAGTGCTGTTTCTTTAGTTTAGAACTACTGTGATACCAATGGCTTAGTGTTAAATAAAAGTAAAACTGAACTGATCTGTTTTAGTTTGCGAGATTTAAAAAAAAAAGTCTTTTGGTCAGATTAAATAGTCGAACTATTGAGCAGACAAACGTTTCCAAATTCCTAGGGGTGTTTATCGATTCCAGGCTATCCTGGAACCATCATATTGACTATATCTTGAAAAAGCTTTCTTTATCCTGTTTTGTCCTATGGCAATTGCGTACAAAAATAGATATTAGTCTTTTAAAAATGTATTACTTCGCATAAAATATGTTCAATTATGCCTGAATTACGAAGTCTTAGTCTGGGGAAACTGCTGTAGAGCAAAGGAAATTTTTATGCAACAAAAAAAGATTATTAGGACAATGACGTTTAAAAGATGAGCTTTTTCTGGTCGAGACCTATTTCCACGACTTGAAATTTTAACTTTTCCTTCTCCTTTTATATAAAATTGTTTAGTTCATGCTCAATCGAAATTAAAATCATATACCCAACCTCGTGAGATAAGTGAACAATACCATTTAAGAAGAACCTGTAATCTTGATATTCCTCGTCACAGATTGACAGCAGTAGGTAAAAGTCCTTTAATATTACCAATTAAAGCTGCCTATCCATATAAAAGAAATTATTAACTGTAAAAAGTTTAAATCTGTAATTAACAAAAAATTTTAGTAGATAAATCCTCCATAGATGAGTTCCTAAACTACAGTTTTTAATTTTTGTTTTTAAATAATCATTTTAATATATTTGACCTGGTAATATGATACGACTGTAATTTTATGTAGATATCGAACGCTGTAAGAACAACACCGATACGTCACGGTCTCATATGGCAAACCCGTATAAAACCGTGACGTATCGGTGTTATTCTAACAGCGTTCGATCTCTACCTTACTTTTATTTTTGACCAACACACACAGTGTTTATTTATAGGCTTTAAATTATTTAATTGTCAACTGCGTAAGATTATGTTTGTTATATTTTTGTTTATGTGATTGAATCTGTATTTTTTTGTATATTTTTACATTCTTTACAGTTTTTAAAACATTTATGTATATTTTTTAATCGTTTTGTGTTAAATTTAACAATATCCAGTACTTTAATGTTTAAGTCAGATTGGAAATAAACGATATTTATTTATTTATTTATTTATAATCCGTTGGCCATAATAGATTAATTGACAAATATAAGATAAACCTAAATCGAGGCTATGGATTAAAATAACTTTTGATGTTGTTTTAGACTAAAAAATAAGAAAATATATTGTAGTTTATAAAAACAAAAAACAAAAGGTTTTATAGCACACCGGATTAAAAAGAAGAAAATAGGTTTTAAGTATAAACAGTTTGTGTTACAGTTATAGAAAGTCCAATAATCAATTATAACCAATTAATCTGGAATAAGATTTAAAAAAAAAATAAGTTATGAACAAAATAATTTAATAATGGTAAAAGGCATTTGGAGAAAGAAAAAAAACTTCTGCGGATAGCAGGTTGCATAATCTGAACACTCTTAAGGATAAAGGAACCAACAAAGTGGGAAGTTCGGGGCCTCTCAAATTGGACTGTGAAAGGATGCATAAAAGTGGCACTTTGTGTTGCTCTGTTGGGAGTTGCCAGAGAAGAATCTGCAAACCCTGGAAAATATTTCTGTGCAGAAGCCGTTAAAATACCTATAAAGGAGCGACAGATTCCCTACAGCCCGTCGGTGGGCAAGAGAAGGAAGCAGGTGTGGGATCATTAATAAGACGAACAGCTCTTCTTTAAATGGAGTCAAGAATGCTAAGTGTTGTGGGAGACTTCATTCTCTAGACATAAGAACAATATTCCGAAGAGAGTCTGATCTGGGATATATACAGAGTATAGAGATTAGAAGAAGAGAAATACTTGCTGCTTGAAAAAGAAATTCAGGCTTTTTAAAGCTGCTAAGGCTATGGATGTTTTGTGCTTTTGCCAGTTAAGGTTATTCTCAAATGTAACATCAACAAGATTAAATGATTCTTTATTCTGGAGAACTTGGCCGATCATATGTAACCGATGACCATTGGCAGACTGCTTACTAAATACATTGTATACTAAAACGAGGATAATTTTCTTGCAAACCCAATGATATAGGGTTACAGGGTTTACAAAAAAATTGTTATAAACTCTTTCATTGTAAATTTTAAAATTTTTCAAAGGCTTTATTTATGAAATAAAAAAAATTGTGGTATATTAGTACTGTCATGTGGAATAAAAAATAGGAATTGACATTATACAGAAAGTATCAAACAGTTTTGTTTTTTTGTTAATTAACCAGTGCCTTGACCATAATGTTTTAAGCAATCCTTACTTACTCGTATGTTTACACATTATATTTGATGTCTGATATGTCTCTAAATTAGATCTTAGAGTTAAAGATTTGGAGGTTTGAAGAGAAAGAGAAAACATATACAGGTAGCAGATTCCACAGTACTTTTTAGGAATAAAGAAACAAAAAAAGTTGGAAGTTCGAGACTTTGCCGGATAAAAATGCACAAAAGTGACACTACGTCTTTGTCTATTGAAAACTATATTAGCTAATTTCGCAAAGCAAAAGTCTTGGGAATAACTACAAAGGAGTGACAAATCGCTTACAGCTCTTAGGTGGGCAAAAACATGCAGTTTTCTTGTAAGAGTGGGATCAATATTGAGGAGAAAAGGCACTACATATTTACTTGTTAAAAATAGAAAAACTTTTCAAATAATATTTTTTAAAATTCGATCAAAAAATTCCATTTCTGCATTTTGTATATTTTAACAGGAAACGAATGACATTTAGTGATAAGTATATACCCATATTATATTTGGTTTAGTTAAAACAAGAAGCACATCCCAAATTTTATTTCATGTAAGTTTAGTAGTAAAACAACTATGTTACGGACTTTATTGGTGACACTGTCTGGTTATGGTAATTTTTTACCTCTCGGCCCACGGCCGATTTTTATTGAAATTTTGTATACGGGGATTTTTTGGGGCGTGCGCTGATCACGAATCTGAAGTCAAATTTTGTCGGAAACTTTCTGTCAGTTTCTCCCCACTCGGACCTGACCTCAAAATGCACAAACTTTCTTTAAATTCCTCCTTCTTAACCCTTTACCACCACAACTAAATAATTTTATGGTAGAATCAAGGAAGTTTAAAGGTGTATGGAAGCCCAATGCTATGGCCCATTCGATCAAAAAATGTCCAGCTCAGTATGAAAATAACTGTCAGAGTTGGCCCCGCTGATTCTGCGCAATAACAAAAATCCACGAAATAATTTAATGTTTTGCCTACTTACACACTGATAAATCAGTGTGTAGTTAGGAAACACATTATACTTTTATAAGAGCCGGAGTATCTTTTTTGGTGCAAAGGCGCGCGCGGCGCGTATGAAACTATATCCGCGATGTACCTTCAACCGTCGTCGTCTCATCATTCGTCATTTTCGTTGAGGTTTGTGCCCTTTGCGCCGTATTAGTTTCGATTGTTTTGCTTTGTGTGATTATATTTTGTGGTTGCAGAAGTTTTTTGGATTGATAAAAACCTTCTTATTTTAGTGATTAGTGTTTATTAAATTGTGACTATAATTTTGTGTTTATTGTTTGTTACTTATAATATCGTAACAAAATGACTAGGGGTTGTATGGTTTTGTCTTGCAAATCCAAGGATAACATACCCGGCATTTTTTACTTTAGGTAAGTATTTCTTATATTTAAATTAGGTACTCTTATAAGTAACTTTTCCGAATTAATAATTTCAATTAAATTGAAAATGAAAATTTTATAGTAAATAACAGTGAGAAAAGTAAGGCAATCTTAACTATCTTTTAGATGATTTCCACAATGTTTGTGTATTTCTGTGGATTATTAAAAAGAATTAAGGTTTACATTTAGGTACTTTTATTTCATTTAATAATTTAGTACATTCTTTTAAAGGATCAAAATTATTAATACTGGGCAGACCAGGCAATTTTAAATATACATCCCTAATTAATAAAAGCTTTATGTTAAAGCGCTTTTCTGTATTTGTTTAAAAAGAAATTAATTTTTGGTTTCTTAATCTACCATTATCATTTTTTAAGCTCGACATACTGTAGACACATAATATTTAACGGATACTGTTACAATGGATACCTAGGTACCAAAGGTTACTAAACATTTTTAACCACTGTTATTTCGTCTAATGAATGTTTGTTATTAGTGAAAAGTATATGCCTAAAAAGCAGTTATAAAAATTTTCACTTTTTAATGTACAACCAGAATCTTAGGATTAGATTAAACTTATTTACACTATCTTGCCCTTCTGTTATCACAAAATTGGTGATAAGTACATGAAACTATCATACAACGTTTGAAATTTATTTTAAAAAATCGTGTTTTTATTTATTTACAAAGATTTTTAGTAAAAATACAAAACTCCCAAAAATATCGACCATTTAAATAAAAGGCTGTAAAGTGGCGCCATCCATTCTGTCCATATTATATCCGATGATATAAAATCCAATATTACACAATAATTTTAAATATTCTATAGTAGTATCGTTTAATAACCAACAATTGTGTGCAAAAAATTAAAAAAAAAACTGTGTATGTTTGAATTTGACATTTGATGATGTCAACTTTATAGATAGTAACAAAGATATATGAAAGTCCGGCCCTGACCTACTATTCATTGCGCAAACTCCGCGGGGCCAATCCCCCTATTCCAGCTACGCCTGGACAATTTTGTTCTACAGTATTGGGCTTCCATACACCTTTAAACTTTCTTGGGTAGAACATCTTTTATTTTACAGGATTAACTTATTTCCACAATAGTTTACTTATTAGTTTTACTAAAAAAACATTCAAAAATTTTATTTTGTATTCAAAAAAATCAAGGAAATTACCTAGAGAGTTTTAGACAGATAAGTTGGTACAACTAAAAGACGCCAAATTTAAAATTTAAATTGTTTTTACCAGCAATAAATGTAAAAAAATATCTCTTATAGAGCAAATTGAAAAAAATCCTATAAAAGGATTTATTCTCAGTAAAAGCATTATTTTAATCTTTTGTAAAAGGTGCATAAGAACTCCTGCAGTTATATTGCAAGGTATTTTTATTTAGAAGTCAGATATTAATACAAGTGACGCAGGGGCGCATTTCCCTGAATTTGAATTTGTTGATGAGGTATATATTAAAATTAAATAGGTAATTGACAACATCGCTTTTAATTGTTTTCCAAGTTTTACCACTGCCTAAAAATCCCTAGATTATTTTGTTGAATTTTTAAAGGTAAAAATATTTTTCTTTTTGTGGTGTTTTTTGTTAAAAAAATGTCTAAAGAAACGTAAAAATAAACTCATCCCAAATAATAATGATTACCATAAAATATTTCACTTTTTGTGTAACTAATTTTAAGAAGCAGGAATTTTAAGAGATTTTATGCAGTTTATAGGTTAGGTCCGAGTGGTGCGTTATAACTTAAAAACTAGGCGTTTCCGACAATAATTGGACTTTAAATTCGTGATCAGCGCCTCAAAAACCCCCATATTCAAAATATTAGTAAAATCGGCTGTTGGCCCGATAAGTAAAAATTACCCATATTATTTTTTGCTTCCAAAAGAAACACTGTACTACCGAAAATACAATTATAATTTAAGAATAATCTAGGAATTTATTTAACTACATTAATTATTTCTGGTTAAATTCATACTGTTGTTAATTGTAAATTAAATTTACCATTGCCGCCGTGAGACAGTTTCTACCTAGAACCCTCAAGCGCTTCCAAGAACGCCGGTTTACCCTCATATTAATTAAAATTTTAGTTTCTAAAGCCAAAAGCACTAACACTCCCTTCTGCATGTCTGCAAAGTTAGGATAGAACATTTGTTTCGGCATATTTTGTACATAGGATATTACATTAAAGTAATTTTATCCTTTTTTTATCATTAACCTAAGTGTTTTAAAATTAAAGTAATATAATCCATACAGAAAAGTTCTAATTTAATCAAAAAATATACATGTAAAAAAAGGCCCAGTTCTTGCTTCCACCACTTAAGTTTGACCCAAAAAGATGGGAAGTGTAAAACGAAGAGAGATACCTTTAGGCAGGTTAAAATCAATTAATATTAATAAATTTTTTAAGGTGATAAAATAATTGAATCACTTAATAATTTTAATATCTTTTTGTTACATTGTTAAAGTGTAAAAAAAATGTGATTTTGTTTTTTTTTTCAAAATGGCGGTACTCCAGAATATTTCTTCAAGCGTCTGCTCCAAGGCATCGCAAACTGCTGCAGCTGTCAAAAGTTTTCTATTTATCCAAAAAAAAAAGATTTATTTTGTTCGATCACTGATATGTTGAAGGGAAGGATAAACCTACAAAATAATTAAAAAGTTAAAAATTAAAATTCATATCGGCTGTTTAGTCAAAGGTCCAAATTTTTGACCATTTTTTCAACAGTTTTAACCCTAAAACAATTATTTATTAACTCGACATCTATAAACTTTTTTATCTGATAGTACTATAAAGAGAAACCTCTAAAAATAATAGCCTAATCGGTAATAACTTTTTAAGCTAGAGACAGTTTTGAGATAATCACGTTTAAAGATTATTTACGCTCCGACTACCTATTCTATTCTATTCTACTCCAATTATGGCCTTGGCTGGCAATCTTTTTTAATTTCAGCGCCATTTAGCCAGCACTCTCCTTCCAGTCATATGCTCCGATATCGCAACATAAGCTTTCCCAGGCTTTGTCGATGGAAAATCTAGATGTCGAGCTTTGTAGCACCCAAAAATTCTGACTAATTCACAACTTAATCGATGAAAGGCACAATTAACGGTAATCTAACCAAGAACTGCTACTGGTATTGCGTACAACCAGCTTGCTGTCAATCTGACGTCTCACACCGCGCGCGCAACTAATCCTCCGCCATAGGAAGATGGCCTCGTGCACCACGTGAAATGTAAAAGCATCAGAAACTAGGCCTTAAACCACAGTTCCCCTTCGATTTTCACGAACAAAATCACGGCTTTCCGCGCCATTGCGGTCGATTTCCCCGAAAATAATGGAGCTTTCAAACGCGTGACCTCACTTGATGAAATTCGAAACGGAAGTTTTTCTCTCCGAGTACCTGATTAGTGACGGTATACACGTTTTCCTTTTTACAGAAATTTTTTAAAATATTATACATTCAAAATATGAAAGGATAAAAAACCCCCCCCCTTTAAAAAATCTAAAGGTCTTTAGATCAATATTTATCCGAAATTATAAATTAGACAAAAAAAATTTTTACTTTTCTAAACTGGTATTTAATAATTTGTTTGACATAACAAAAATAAATCCTCGGAATCCAAATCGTTCATCTTGACATATAAAAGTTTTTTTCACCTAAACTTTTTTTTTGGGCTTTCATTTTTTTTTTTAATAGATTTAAAAATTTTAAAATTTTAGCTGACATGATATTACGGGGTTTCTTGTATGTCAGAAAATAGAAATTAAATTGTAGTGTTCTCAGGGTTCTGTTTTTTGCCCTTTTACTATTTTTATTATTTATAATTCATTTACTTGATATAAAAGGAAAATTTATAATTTTTGCAAAATTGGCAATTTGCAAATCATGGTGAACTTTACTTTTTTTTTAAAATACTAAAACAAAAATTTTTCCCCCCAAAGTGTACATATTTTTAACTGACAAAAAATTTTTATATCGATTTTTTTTTGGGGGTTTTTCTTATATTGGGATTTTTTCATCTTTTAAAATTCTAAGAAAATTTTAAAAAAACTTTCTCATCTAGGGGGAAAATTTTTTCCCTGAAATTTATTTGTTTTTTAAATTTGGGGAATTTAAAATTTTAAAAGCGGCAAGTTATTTCATTCAAATTATTAAATTTTAACTTTAAATTAAATTTACAGATATAACGATTAAATTATTCAAATATTAATAAAATTATATTTTTTATTATATTTATAAAAAAAAAAATATGTTTAAAAAAAATTTTTTATTTTAACATAAATTTCAAAAAAATGAAAAAAATTTTTTTTAAAAATTTTAAAAAAAAAAAAAAACTACAAATTGTTTTTTTTTTATTTTTTTAAAATTTTTATTTTTTTTTGGAAATAAAAAATTTTTTTTTTTAAAATTTTTAGAGAATTGGTGACTGCTCTGAAAAAATTTTTAGCGCGACTTATAATTTTTAACATTCTAAAAGGGGTGAAAATTTTTTTAAAATTTTAAACTAATTTTTAAGCCCCCAATCCAATATTTTGATAATTTCTAATAAAAAGTTTTTTTTATCCAGTAATAAATTTTCTTCAAATATACCACTACAGTTGTGGTCATTAATACCTAGTATATACAAATTTTATCATTTTTTTTTTTTTTTTTTCCCCCTTTTGAAAGCTTATTTTATATTTAAAAAAATACTACTTTGGGGCAAGT
Organism: Listronotus oregonensis; assembly: GCA_019359885.1. Classification (NCBI taxonomy): domain Eukaryota; kingdom Metazoa; phylum Arthropoda; class Insecta; order Coleoptera; family Curculionidae; genus Listronotus; species Listronotus oregonensis. The sequence continues at coordinate 41,129 of JAHBCN010006082.1, read as the reverse complement.
TTATTTTTGATATCAACCATTGTAAGTAGAATAACAGGGTTACAGTGAAAATTTTTTTAATTTAAAAAAATTTTTTTTGGAAATTTAAAAAAAAATTTTGGTAGAATCAAAAACAGCCCTCAAAAGTTTTAAAAAAAATAAAAAAAAATAATTTTTAATAATATAGAATGAGAAAAAATTTAAAAACCGTTTTAAGGAAATGGATTATAAAAAGATAAATATGAGGGTAAATATATTGACTTTAGATACATATGATAGAAGAATAAAAGACACGTAGTCTCCCCCCCATATGAAACGCGCACTTGGGCAGACCCCCGTTTTCCCCCACCATAAATTTTTTGCAGCGTAATTTTAAAATTTAGACACAGAATTTTTTTTTGATAAAATTGAAAATTGTTTAATATTTCTAAACATAATTTTAATAATAAAAAATTTTTTTATTTATATAATATGACAATGATTTCAAAAAAATTCCCCCCCGGGATTAGCCCCCATGCCCCCCGTGAAATTTTACTTGTTTAATTTTTTTTATGGATGGTGGTATTTTTCAAGAACAAAAAAATTTAAAAAAAAAAGGGCCACGAGAAAGGGACTCAAGCTTTTAAATTGCATTTTTTAAACCCATATGGTCCTTGTTTTATTCATTCCGATGCCCCCAGCTTTTTTTTAAAATCCGGGAAAAAAAACCGTTGTTTTTTGAAGATACACACAAAATATTTTTAAATTATCAAAAATTTCTGGAAATTCAAATTTCCCCCTACCCCCAAAAGGTTTTGAAATTATTTATAAAAAAGTATGAACAGTTTTGGGAAGAGTCAAAAATTGAGAAAAAACCCAACTTTTCTGTTTTGAATATTCGAGAAAAAAAAAAAAAGGAAAAAAATAAAAAATATTATAGGAAAGGGTTTCCCCTTCCCCTTTTTTGAATTTTTAAAATTTTAAAAAATTGCATTTTTACATAAGAAATTTTTAAAAAACAGCCGTCCGCTTAAATTCATATTTAATATCGGCCCCCCAAAAAATTGAAAAAACGGATTTCCGGGATTTTAAAAGGGGGCCCCCCGGGGCCCCTTTCGGGCATTTTCATCTTGATTTTTTTAAAGGTCAATGTACACGCTTTTAAATTGAAAAATTTTTAAAAAAAAAAAAAGGACCCCAAACCCCGATCTTAAAGGTTTGGGGGTTTTTTTGGCCTTCATTTACTGGATATATTCCCAAACAAATTTTATCGTTACTACCACCCCCGACTATTGTTGGGCCTGGGGTTTTAGTTACAGTGACGGGAACGTTGTCGCTAAAGATCCCAAAGGGCCCGACCAAAAGGGGGAAATTTTAAGGTTTCGTTTTATACCTTGGGGAAAATACCGGGAGTCGACGTTCCAACCGTGGCGGGGGCGAGGCCGGGGACCGCACCGGCCAGCTGATTCACGAGCCCGAGTACATAAAAATAAAAACGTTAAAAAAAATTTTTGTGAAATGTGATGTCGATAGATTCATAAAAACAACGCCCTCAAAACATATTTTTTAAGCACTTTTTTTTCGGGCAGGCAATAATAAAAATGTATAAATTTCGCGATAAATCTTTTTTTTTAACATTTCTTCTATTTAAATGATTTTAGTTTCGCTTTAAATTATGTTTTTGTTTTTTTGTTTTTGGCGTCCTACATTTTGGCAGTAAATATGGCGCATTTTTACAGAAATTACTTCTAAGTGGTATTTACTACATAAGATGTGTTTGAAAGATTTGCCACTTTACTGTAAGTAGCGGCCACTACACTTTTATCACTTTAAAGTCATTATTACCATTAAGTGGAATATTTGTTGTAGATATTTTAAACTAAATAGTCGTGATAACTACAATACCATCTTAAAGTTCCCGAAGCCACGATAAAGGTCCCATTGTCACTATAAAGTTCCAATTGGAACATTAACCTATAATTAATTAGTGCATTGTTGCATTTTGTGCGGGCTGCACGTATTTAAACCGTCACAAAAAGCCATAAACTATTCGAACACCAAGAAGTACTTAAACGATTTGCACGAACTAATAATGCCGACTGCCGACAACAGGTAAATATTTTCGTCTCTATAAAGTGACCCTTAATTTAAAGTGATTTTTTTAAGTAATTGGAACTTTGTGGTAATTTTAAGACATAGTGGGAAGTAAAAATCACTGTAAAGTAGTTTCGTGAGTAGCGAGGTGCTTAATTTTACCTTAAATATTACTACATAGTTCCACAACTTTGAAGAAATTTTAAAAGTAGCAAGGACATCGTAGTTACTTTTAACGCTACCATAAAGTAATAAAAATTTTAAAGTGATGTACCGGTAACAGGACAAAGTTACTGGGACTATCGAATATTACTTTAAAGTCTTTGCTACCTTAAAGTTATTTAACATAGTAACAGTCTCATACCAAAAACTTCAAAAGCTACCTACAAGTACTGAAACTATTAGGTTTCAAATTGTAGTAATATTAACTACAAAATTACCAAACAAGTCTAAATAAGAGTAGGAAAAACTTTAAAGTATTTTTTTTTAGTGATAATTACGTAACAACAACTTATTCGATCTCGGTTTTCGCTACTTTTATGCTGCTTGGGTTAGCCAACTTTCCTGTATTATCAATCCTTAAACACTAATTATCTTAAATCTATATATATAATTATTTATTTTGGAGAATTTCCCATTACGCTACACACAACAAACATTTAAAGTGTGTACCCTCTACCCGTACGTAAATATAAATAAGCAAAGGGATAGGTACTTGCGAAAATTGAAGTGGCCTATATAGACGGTATACCGCGGCGGTAAATTTTAATCTTCCTGTTAGCCTATACTAATAAGGATATAATTTATGAAAGTTTGATGCAGAGTGTGCTAGAAAGATTTACAATTAATCGTGTTTAATTACCTTACCTGCACAGGGCTATCCCCGCACAAAACATATAGAAATTAAACACAAGTCAATTTTCAAGAAAATTTGTATTTTGATAGTTTATGTTATGTTGACCAAAAGTCTCAATATTCATTATCCTTCGAAACCCCCCTCCCGTGCTCCCCCCTCAGCAGTGGCGAATTTAAGGGGGCTGAAGGGGCTACAGTCCAGGGCTGCAAATTTAGGGGGCAAATTTTTTGACGTGATAACGTCTAGTAAATCCTCGACACTCTGATCAATGAATTGAAAAAAAAGAAAGAATTCGTATGACGAGATAAATTCACTGTTTTGCTCCCTGGTCAAAAGCGATGCTTTGCGCATTGATATGAAAAAAATTTTTGATCAGAGTAGCAGATTGTGCAATTTTTATAACAAAGACCTTCCCAAACCAGAGGAATTTGCCACGAGGCTTTACATTTTTTTGGATTTTTAAACCAATTTAATGAAAAGGAACGACCAAAAACTCTTCTGAGACTGTATGAGATCTTGCATGAAAACAACCTACTAGACATATACCCTTACATAGATATTACGTTGAGGCTATTTTTGACCATCCCAGCAACAAATTGTTCAGCATAAAGGTCAATTTCTGTAACGAAAAGGATGCAAGATTATTTCCGCTCTAAAATGCGTGAAACACGTCTTCAAATTGTAGCAGTCCTAAGCATTGAACATGCGATAACTAAGAATGTGGACTTCGAAGACGTTATTGACGCTTTTTCGAACACCAAATCTCGAAGATTTCGAAGAAAACAATTGTAATTTTCCTTTGAACAATTCTTCACCAGAACTATGATTTTAGGTTATTAGACTTGCCCCAGGTCAATCGTTTCTAAAGTAAGTTTACATTTTTGTTATTTTGGATTTTAACGAAATATTAGATTTATATCTTATTAAATTTTTACCAACATACAAATAAATATCGTTCTTTGTGTATTGACATGTTGTAGTTTTACTCTCTCCTATAATTTATGACTTTAAAAAAATAATTCAATCGTATTTTTCCTTCGTATTATTATTAAATGAGAAATAGCTAAAGTAAATAACAATGAAGAGTGTGTGTGTGACCTTTTTTGTAAGAATATATTAAAATAGAGTAAAAAAGAAGAAAATTTAAGAAACGAATAATATTATCAACCGGCGCTATACTGGGGACGTGGACCGCGGGGGTGGCTGGGGTTGTGGCGGGCGGGGCGGCAATACGCTATCAGTCCCTGGCGGCAATATCTAAATCCGCCTCTGCCCCTCAGCCCATATTAAACCTGCTATTTCTAATTCTCCTCCTTTTTAAAGTGTGACGTTCTCCGAAGTAGATTTGAACGCAAAACCTAAATATCAAAGTATAGATGCAACATGCGCACAAGTTCCCTCCTTTGAGACCCGGGGGTTCAAATAAAAAGGACACCGGCTGTATCTTGGAAATTATTAATCACACAGCGTTCGGGACATTTTTTTGTAAAAGTGGTCAAGAGAAACAGCTGAAAACTATTTTTAAGTTTCTAAAACTACCCAAAGGAAATTAAAAAAAAAAAGCCCCAAAACCCGGGGTTTAAAATTTAAAAAAAAAAAAACCTTTTTTTCTTCCAAAAAATTTTAAGGGTTTTTAAAGTATTTTAGAAATTTTTTCCCAAAAACCATTTTTTTTTTAAAATAAATAACAAAAAAATTTGGGCCCTTTGGAAATTTATTTTGCATTCGTTTTTGAGTTATTTACCTTGTTTTTTAAATAAAATAATATTAACAATTAATCAAAAAATTCTTTGTAACAGAGTTAAAAAGTAATTACTGTAGAGGGCAGAGTAAAAAAAACTGAAGACTATTTAAAAGTTTGTATTGTATCCACTAGAGAACAAAATGAACATTTATTAACTCTAATTTAAATATTAGTCAATTGGGCTTGGAAATAAAAACAGGAAGAAAAGAAACCAAACCTACAATAAAAAAATTATATCGTTTTATTTAACTTTTTTAACAAAATCTCGCAAAACTGAAATTTCCTCAAACAACGCCCTCTAGTTAGTGAACTACAAACGAGCCGACACCGAAAAGAACAGCATTTAAAAGAGCTTGAAATTTTCTTTCAAACGATTACCCACCGGAGTTTTTGCTGATGTTATCAAAATTGTACCTTAGGTATGCTAATTTTGGAGAAAAATAATTTCCGCTATTCCTCTTGAGGACTTTTACTAACAGTATTTACCCCAACGCTGTGCGATAAATAGTTTATAATATACACCCGGCGTCCTTTCTTATTTGGACACCCGATACAGTAATACTTCTTTGAAGGCGGTCCAGACATTTCGAAGGATATTAAGTAGTAATCGCTTAAGGATCTGTGAAATGCAATTCACGATTACCCTGATTAAGAACCCGTAAGCAGCAACATATGACAGGCTTTCGTACCCTCCGGGGTTGTTCCCCCACACATGGTTAGTGTTAAGTTTGATCATTTTCATTTTGATATGGCCCCAGAGGAAGAAAGCTAGCGGCGTGAGGTCAGGTGACCTCTGCGGCCATTTTTGCAAAGATAGGAAAGCGTTAAGTTTGGTCTTCTCATTGACAGACTTTTTGCAAGTTTTCAACATAACTAGAATCTCGAATTGTTTTTTTTTATTCTACTCACTGATGATTGACTTATGGCTATCATTAAATAAAAACGCATACTTCTATGTGTGTGCATACTCGGTTACCATATCCGACCACTATTAAAGCTTCAATTCTTTGTGAGATAACATTGTATTTAAGTAAAGGCAAAGAAATGCTTAAATATTTAAAAACGTACTATGACACTCATTGACAAGGCAAATAATTAAACTGGTTTTTACTTACTGATACTCTAAAATTGCTTTTAAAAAGGTTTAAAAAAAATGTTATACTTCTCGAAAGGAATTTATAAATCGCTTAGGTTTCTCTCAGGCATTCGAACATTTAATTAAATAGAGGGCTATTACTGTTTTACTTACCTTTTTTTACCATTTTAGTTAAAATAAATCAAATTTGTAAAGCATTGTTAGTTAGTATTAATTGACCGCAGTTCAAAAGTTATCAAGTTTAGGCCGTAAGTGTTATAGGTTTTTGTAATCCGAGTAACGTGCAAAATCCCAATTTGAAAAAATATACAGGGTTTGTCATTAAAAAAAAAACATAAATAATTCATATCTTTCTTTTGGATAACCATCTATACATACATTTCATGTCAAAAAAATGAGTAATCGAAAAATTGACCTGTCAGAACGATTTTTGTAGAACTGTACAAGGATATTCAACTAACCATACAAAGCGGAATTTTCTGAACTGGAATGGTAATGTTTTCACATAATGTAAATTATGCTACATTTAGATAATAAAAATTTTGAGTGACCATTGGTTTATTAAAAGTTTGAAAGAAATGACAAATATTGTAAAGCATTAACTGATTTTCATAAGACAGAGATGGCTCGCTTAACAAGAAAAAGGAGGATGGTGAACTTAAACGCCCCTAGACTCCTAAAACCCACAACTGAGCTCAAGCAAGCACCCCATCAGTAAGAAATACGCAGACGAAGCCAAGGTCAAGGCAACTCTGTACATGGTCCTTCGAACAAAAAATCAGCATCCAACTGAAGTACCAAACCAAGGGACTTCGCACAAATCAAATCCAATATACAGGGTGTGAAGCAAGCACCCCATCAGTAAGAAATACGCAGACGACGCCAAGGTCAAGGCAACTCTGTACAGGGGTTTAATACCTGGGGGTAACCTTTGATAGTAAGCTAACATGAAACTCCCACTTGAAGAAAAGACCCAGGAAAGCATACATTTCCTATGAGCAGTGTCGCCGGGCCATAGGCAGAACCTGGGGAATGTCACCTAGAGTCACCCTATGGATCAATACGGCCATCATAAGACCTATGCTAACCTACGGTGCTGTCATCTGGGGACAGAAAGCCCAGCAGATGACAGCCATCCGAATACTGGACCCAGTTCAGAGAATGGCTTGTCTCAACACCACTGGAGCCATGAGAACAATACCATGGAGGTAATCCTAAACCTTACACCCCTTGACATATTCGCCAAGGAGGTTGTTATGACGGTTATGTTGCGCCTCCGCACTGTTGGTATAATTCCCGATGTAGGAGTTGACGCACAGAAAGTCGCTCTAGTGTGCCATGTTTTGTTTTTAACAAACCCTACAAAATTGACACCAAGGAAGAATCCAACACAATCGTGGCAGGTGTAATCAACATCTACAGATGGTTCGAAAACAAAAAAAAAAGGACAGGATGTGGAATCTATTCTAGATCTCTAAACTTAAACATCCTTACGAATGCTTCCAGCAGGAATGTGGTCACCCTCTGCTGAACCAAAGAACACGCTCACAACACCTTTTGGACACAAGCCTAAAGGATCCAATCAAAAGACACTCTCATCAGCAATTGCAGGACGATGGGATGAAACAAAAGTAACTTTTCAGGATTACTGAACATCCGACGATATACAGCTAAACATTACTTGGCAATGCCTAGGGCGAACCATCGCCTAATCACGAGCATTCTTACTGGACATTGTCAATGACAAAAGCACCTCTTTAGAATGGGTAGAGGTTGTGAACAGGAAGACGAGACGGTGGAGCACATCCTTTGTGACTGCCCTGTACTCTCGTCCAAGAAAGGATCCATGCTGGGCGAGTATTGGCTTTCCTTTACCTTTAATCAGTAGGATGGGCGACGTTTTGAGTGAGGAATCCCCTTTAGGAGGAAGCACAACGGGCCTACTAGGGCCTAGGTACCGTGATATCTATCACCCTTCTCATTGTCAGATTCAGATTAAGACTGATTTTCATACATTATACTGTAACGGACAAAAAGGAACGTTACACATTTAAAAACATGGCATATTACTATTAAACTCAAAAACACGATTGTCAATTATTTTTTGTAATCTTAAATTTAAAAGGATGTAAAAAATGCTACTAATTTACTAGCTTTGGTTAGTTGACTAAAAATAAAGTTAACAATAGTGGACACATATTGCGGACAACCCAGTAAAGCATTATTAAATTAATCTAAAATGTTTTATTTTTTAGTTGTATACTTTTCAATTTTTAAAAAATGAGGGAATGTTTATCTGCAGACTTCTCTATATATATACAAAGCAGAGTGAACTCTCTTTTATTAAAGCCAAATTTACTAATTTTCAAAACAACTACCCCTTTCGCTATATGCCTCGGCGAGTATTGAATTTCATGGTCTATTTGTTCATTCCGCAGATATGCGAGACGTTGTACCCTCTGATAGTTTGTTTTTGCCGGTGAAGCTCTCTAAATGACAATATCCAGTTACCAGAGGGCACGACGGAAGTTTTACAGTGCTCTCATACCCATGTTGTCTGCTAATTCGAGAAGCTATAATTTAAAATATCTATAAAGCAGAGCTGGGACAAATCCTTCAAAAAAGGAATCGATTTACGGATCCGGATGATCGAAAAGGAATCGAATCACCAATACAAATTACGATTCCTTTTTTAAGGAAAAAAGGTAAAGTTTTCATTTGTGAAGCAATTCTTAGGATGCTTTCGAGAGAGAAAAACTTAATCAACATTACCAGGTGGCCGAAAAATGGATTTTCCGCTAATATCTGCCAAAATATGCGAATTGGAGAATTTTTGTTTTAACAAAAAATGAAGATTGCCTTGAAATCTACAAAAATGGTCCTTAATTTTTTTTCGAAAAATCGATAGTTTTCGATGTAAAGGGACCCAAAATTCCCCTCATGTTAGCTGTCGCTTTACCGCTAGAATGCCGCTATCTTTATGGATTCATTTATATTCAAAGTTCATCGGAATGGAAAAACCCGTACCTATCATTGCATATGAGTTTGGGTCCAACCTGATTTTTCTAGAATATTGCAAAAAGGGGTCAAGGTTTTTTTCACAATATTTTGAGAGTATCTCATTAATTTATTGATATTTTTTGAAAAAATGGTTTGTTAATAACATTTCTTTTTTATAATAAGCCTTTAGCAAGTGTTCAATAATCCCAGAAAATTTTATTCACAATCTTTCTTGCGTTCTGATAAAAAATTGTTTTGCCCATCTGCATTTTTTTGTAAGAAACTACTACTACTACCACATCTATCCAGTGTGTCCCAGTCCCAAAAATGAGTCTCCGCGAATATCTGCCAAAATATGCGAATTAGAGAATTTTTCTTTAGACAAAAAATAAAGATCACCTTGAAATCTACAAAAATGGTCGCTACCATTTTTTTCGCAACACCAATATTTTTCGCAAAAACGAACGTCGAAAAATCCATAAAATTTCACACTGGAAACGGCTAAAAAATGCAGATGGGCAAAACATTTTTTATCAAAACGCAAGAAAGTTTGTGAAGTAAATTTTCTGGGATCATTAAACACTTGCTTAGGTCTTATTATAAAAAAGAAATGCTAATAACAAGCCATTTTTTCAAAAAATATCAATAAATTAATAAGATTCTCTCAAAATATTGTGAAAAAAAACTTTGACCGTTTTTTTCCATATTCTAGAAAAATCAGGTTGGATCCGAACTCATATGCAATGATAGGTACGGGTTTTCCCATTCCGATGAACTTTGAATGATTAAAAAATGTACATAATTTCTCGAGTAATGGAACAATCCGTCCGCCCGCTTATAAGTGAATCCATAAAGATAGCGGCATTCTAGCGGTAGAGCGGCAGCTAAAATGAGGGGACTTTTGAGTTCTGTTATCTCGAAAACTATCGATTTTTAGAAAAAAATTATAAGGACCATTTTTGTAGATTTCATAGCAATCTTCATTTTTTGTCAAAGCAAAAATTCTCCAGTTCGCATATTTTGGCAGATATTAGCGGAAAAACCATTTTTCGGGCCTTGAGGGGTCATTTTCAGCCCTTTCCCACCTGTTAATGTTGATAAACTTTATTTCGCTCGAAGGCATGTCCAAAGACCTAAGAATTGCGCCACAAGTGAAAGCCGTACAGATTCATTTACAGCTTCGCCCCTTCAATAATTGGACTAGATACGAATGATCAAATAAGTTTTTGTTAAATATTCTGCATATTTGAATGCAACATTTTAAGGATCAACACGAAACCACCCTTAAATGGAACATTTTTTCGAACTGTATTCAAAAACTTGCCATGCTAGATCTTCATAAAGTTTTTAAATGTGATTCTTGAGATAACCGTAAGGAACTTATAAATGGAACATCCTATTGTAATTTTGCAGAAAGTTTTATAAGTATAGTCCGTCCAAAGTATACAGTGTTAGCTCTTGCCTTCATTTATGAATTATACCTGCCGACAGCAATAAAACTGCGGATCGGTAGGTATTAAAGGACAGAACATTAGGGACGGACTTTAATAATATAAAGATTTATAATTTATTGTTTATTTAGGTAAGTATAATCTTAAAATTACATTAAGAAATTAAATATATTCAAAGTTTTAATAAATTTATAACTGCATTATCTATACATAATTACATTTTTAATCTAAATATCCAAATCTAATTCTGTTTCACTATCAGAGTCATCATTGAGATTAAAATGGGATTTATGTTGTTTTGGATAGAAATGTAAGAGTCCTCAATTTTTATAATGTGCTGTAGTGAATTTTTCCAGCTCTCAACTGGTATGTTAGTAATTACATTTTTTATCAAATTTATAATACTGGGACTTAAAGTAGGTGTAACATTTTCTGCTCTGATCTTTGATTTTACTTGGTTCACAAATGCATATGGGTTAAACATACAGTGATATGAAGGAAGCCGCAAGACAGTATGCCCAGCCTGTTTAGCCAAATTATCACATACATATTGTTTTTAATTGCATATGAATTTAAAACTTCCAAAAGATGCGTTTTTTTGTAACTGAATTCCAAATAAATATCATTTCCTAACAAATATTCCTGGATTTCAGTTTTTGAACTTGATGAAGCTGGTGCTTTGTGTAGCAGACGGCTGTGGTAGCTTGCGTTATCCATGAGAATAACACTGTTGTTTGGAATATTTTTTAAATGATAATTTTGAAACCAGTTTTCAAAAAGTTCTGCACTTGTATCCTCATGATAATCCAAGCTAGAATCCTTAATATTCTTTGCAGACAACAGCAAGCAGTTTGGGACAAATCCGTCTTCTGAACCAACGTGTATTATGGTAATGCGTTTTCCTTTATTTGAAGGTGCTTTCGTCTGACAGTTTTGACTGAAATCAACCCATCCTTTCGATACTGTGTCGTGTGTATCGAACCATGTTTTATCAAGGTAAATTATGGATCTGTTTTCTAACTTATATTTTTCTTTTAATTTTTTGAAGGTAATTAAATCTCCAAGTGCGTAATCTGTGCGATTCCATTACTACTTGTCTTTTGTCTATTTTGCGGTATTTAAATCCCAATTTAGAAACAACTCCATGGAGGGTGGCACGGCTTTTATTTATAATGGTTTTGTCTTCGTCTAGCTTCTTTTTCAGTTTATTCAAGGTAGAAATAACTCCGCTTTCATAAAGACAATATATTTTCCTTCTTATTAGGTCCTGATCAAAAACGTAGTGATTGAAAATCACTACGTTTTTTTCTTTTGTTCAATTCTTCACTAATAATAATATCCCTTATCTATGATATAGGAGTTTTTGTAAGTAGACAGGTATCTTTTAAAGCTTCTTTTTAATTAGACCTCTGCTGAATAAAGTTTCATACACATTTTTGACAACCTGTTTTGCATCTAATGACAAAGGATTTCGACGATAAAATATTAAATTCATTTTTGTAAGACACCCTGAATAGTAATAATAAAATCTTCCACTTAAAAGTCTCTTAGGGTTATCTCAAGGACAACATATTAAAAAATTAGGAAGATCAAGCAATCAAAACTTTTAAGCTCAAATGCAAGTAAAATTTATGCCTGTTTTTAGATACCACACTCTTTGGTTACGAAAAGAAAATGTTACATTTAAATGTTGTTTCTCTGGACATAAAAAACATATTTTGGATAAGAATCACATGTTAGGTGTGTTTCCATTATTTAAAGATTTCAATAGGCAGATGTTTTAAAATTCTTTATTTTTATTTCCGAAAATCGATGTGATGCTGATTAAGAATCTCAGGTAAAAATTTGGAAATTTAAAATGGTAGATTCAAAATGGTGAATTTTGGCATTTATAAACCTATTTGCCTTAGATTCAGGATTTAAGGGTTTTAAGGGTGGAAGGTCAAAATCTGGAAATTAATAATTTTAGGCCAAAATTTGGGAAGTTGAAATGACATATTCAAAATGGCGCATTCTAGCATTTAAAAACCGATTTATCTCAAATTAGAAATATAAGGAATCGATTTCTTTTTGGAATTGGATCCTTCTAAAAAGGAATCGATTCCGGATTATTTTAAAAATTTATAATGAATCCGGATCATGGATCCTATTTTTAAAAGGTAATCGATTCCAGCCTTCGATCCTTAAAAAGGAATCTATTTCTGGATTCGATTCCTATCCAGCTCTGCTATAAAGTAACGGTGACTTTAGATAAGACTGCATCCGCAAGGTAAGTCCATATTGCCAACAAAAGTTACTATTATTGACATGTTCAAAAATGCAATTTTGGTCTTATATGCAGAAAAATAAATTATAGCTTAAAAAATTAAAAAAAAAACAAGCTTTTATAACAAACCGAACTGAAAAGTAGAATATAATTTAATAGTGGGCTAGGTGACGCCAGCCCATGGGCGTAGCGAGGTACGGGCAGGTAGGGGCAGCTGCCCCCTTAAAAGAGCGGTCGTTCCCTTGTAAACTGTAATTCTGACGAGCTTCATAACTTGCGACGCTTCTTATAAGACCTAGGAAACTAACAGGCCTAAAGGCTGGCTTGTAAAATTCAAATATACGTGATGTGATCTCTAATATAATTTTTGTTTACATATTTTTTTTCTAAAAATGTCACTTATAACGACAAGGGTAGTGTAGTTTTTTTTGTTATAGAAAAATGAATCATAAAACGTTATGCAAAAACCCAAAAGAACTTTCAAAAAAGTAGTAAAGAACCCTAAGTAAAAAAGACATAGAGACTTTTTCCGCGACAGCAAACATGACTGTATTTTTAAGGCATTAAACTGAACAGTGAAATGCTATCTCCATCTATGATGTCAGCTCATTGGTTAATTCTTATGATTTAATTCTACATGACAGTACTACATTCGCCGGCCCAAATTTCCGCCACCCTGTAATTTTGGCCAAGTTTAATGTTTTATAACTTTTTTATTTTTTATCAGATTCTCATGATTTTTTTATCAGTTTATAGATCTATTTATTGTGTTTTTTTTTTTAAATTATTTTATAAAGTAACATTTTTCGATAACGCTATATTATACAGAAGTAAATCAAACTGTTGTTTTTTGTCGTAATTTTAAAACTCCCTGTAGGAAAATTGAGGTGAATACTTTATTTTGTTTTATGATTCATTCCATTATGTCATTTCTGCTGCGAGCTGCAAAATTTAAAATAAAACGCTGATTTGAAGCCTATTTTTATAAGCTTATAATAAATGGATCTTCAAACTGATAAAAAAAATCATGAGATTCGGATAAAAAATTTAAAAAAATATAAAACATCAAAGTTGACCAAAATTTAGGGTGGCGGAATTTTGTGCCAATATACCACTAACTTTTTTTTCAATTTCATAAATAAAAATATTAATAATTTCTTTATTTTAAATTTGTATAAATTTTTAAAGGCTTTATTTATGAAACTGAAAAAAAAAATTAACGGTATATTAGTACGTCATGTAAAATAATAAAAAAAAAAAAAAAAATTGACGTTTGAAAGTTTAGAAGTTTTTATGATTTGTTTATAATAATTTTATAACTTTGACAATATCACTCAGGTTTTTCATTTTTTGTCAAATTTAAAAAAATATTATAAACAAGATTTAAAATTTTTAAACTTTGATGACGTTATCTTGTTAAGTATGTATATAAGACGAGCTTCACAAAGCAAAAAATTTATACGACAATTATTTAAGGATTTTTTTAATGTACAATAAGGACGAAAGTTTAAAACAGTTTTGTTAATTGACAATTGTCTAACTTGTTGAAAAACTAACTTTAAGTAAATTTTTAATAGGGAATAAACACTTTAAAGTGTCCTGAATACACCATGTTTTTTTTTAAATTAATTAATATTTAATACCCTAAAAAATATTATTTAGTGTGACGTACTCGGCTTTGACGCCGGCGCGAAACCAAAAATGTTGCGCGGTGGCCCATTTTTAGCGTTAAATTAAAATTATAAATAAAGAAGATAGAACTCCGGAAGTTAGGACCTTTTTATCGGAAATTTCCTCCTCTTTAATGATCTTTTTTGCAATTTTCGCTATCTCTTATGGTTTTTGAGTTATCATCAAACATCATAATGGCTTTTTTGTATTTCGTTTTTTGTTAATAACAATTGCAATTTTTATTGGCAGAAAAAATCCTCAAATAGCCTTTCTCAGATTTGCATTCTGCATCGAATGAGCTATCACTTAAATTTAAATAAAAATTTATATTCTTCGGTATAACAGTAACATTCCAGAGTAAATATTTGAATCTAGCAAAGGGTTGTATTACATGCAAATGTAGCTCAATTATTTACATTGCACAATGATGTAAATTTAGGATTGTTCAATCAATTCTCGTATTCTCATGGATTCCGGTCTTAAGTTACAGTCTATTCGAGAAACTAACTAAATTGTGTGTGAATTATTACTTTTTAAGGTAGTTGGATCCCGAGAGGTACTTTTTAGGTTTTTTTTTAAATTTATACCGTTTACTTAAATAATTCCGCATCGATGGGTGCAGAATAAAATTTATAAACAAAACCGTTCCGGAGATATTTATTTGCAAAGATAGTGTTTTTGAGGCTCTTTATACATTGTACTATACGAAAATGTTACTTACTTATATAATTTTAACTCTCAAACTTTTCTTACGATGTTTATAAAAAACTAAATAAACATTAAACAACACCCAAGGATTTTTTTTAATTAGTCTTATTGATTGTAACAATACAGTTTTTCAAATAATAATTAATAAATAATGACAAATTGATCTCATTAAACTCCACGAAGAAATACACTAAAAACGATCTGGCAACAACGCATGTATTTAAGCCGCGAATAAAGTATACAGCGCGCATGCGTCAGAATTTTCTGATTGTTGACGTTGGCTAAGATATGTTGACGATACTTTTATTGTATGAACAGGTAATGACGAAGAACTTGAAGGTTTCTTAAAACATCTAAACTGTCTTCGACCCTGTATCAAATTCACAATGAAGAAGGAACAAAATTCGACTCTACCGCTTCTCGACCTTTTAATCAAACGAAATAATGGACATATACAAACCTCGGTATACAGAAAACCTACCCACCCTGGACAATATTTACACCAGAATTCCAATCACTCTAACGAAACAAAGCAAGGAGTCATACGTACCCTATATAATCGCGCAGTGACCTTATGTAACAGTAAAAAATCTCTGCAAGCCGAAATAAGTAATATAACTAGGGATCTTAAGCAAAACTGCTACAGTAAGAGATTGGTTAAGGAAACAATCGTAAATATCAAGATAAGACAAAAAACTCTAATTTGAACAAGACTCCACTGTCTCCGCGCAGGTAACCAATCCCGCCGTTAGCCCCGTATACAGGCTCTTTTCTGCTTTCTAGAGCTGGTGGGGTCATTAGCTCTTCCCAGTATAGGGGATTAGGAATATCCCCATCGCTATATGTTCGTGCCCTTTGAAAACGTGTGGCTAGCTCAGTTTTGGTCGGGAGCGAGACTGCGGTCTTTGTTACCTGGCGAAGCTTGGGGTTGCCATTGCTAACACATCCCGGGCCGGCAGTTCCGGGAAGTGCAGCGGCACTAAAGTCAGTCCTGGTTGATTCTATCACGCTTTGGAAATGATTCCAAGAATCATTTCCCTTTTTCGTAGGTGTCCTCAGCATTATTCCTTTTTTATCCCAGTTATCCCTAAATATCCACTCCCGGGTTATGGTAGTGTGGTAGCCTGGTATGTCCCTTAAAGTTTGGCACTAACGGGACCCTGCGTACTAGCGGGTATCCCTGCCAAAATCCTGATTTTCCAAGCTGTTTTTTCTACACATTAACTATCTTCTCTCTTCCACAATCAATCCCATTCATAGTTTTGCTGACGATAGTACCATCCAATCTAGTATTCAATTTCTTAAGCCACCGTGTAATCCTGATTTCGAAAATAAGCGCAGGTCAATGCAGATATCTCTTTCACAAGACCTCAAACTTATCTTGGATTGGGGTGCCAAAAATCTTGTTCAGTTTAATGCCTTGAAAACACAGTCATGTTTGCTGTCGCGAAAAAAGTCTGAAAATGCTCATCCCTTACATATGAGCGGCCAAGTTCTGCAGAACAAAGAGTCGTTTAATCTTGTCGGCGTTACTTTTGAGAATAACCTCAACTGGCACAAACACATTTCATCCATAGCTTCAAAAAAGATTGGATTTCTCTTCCGGGCCAGAAAATATTTCTCTTCTTCCAATCTGTACACTCTGTATGTATCCCAAATCAGACCCTCTTTAGAATATTGTTCTCATGTCTGGGGAATGGCGTCCCCTACAACACTTAGCATTCTGGACTCCATTCAAAGAAGAGCCGTTCGTCTTATTAATGATCCAACGCTCACGCCCACCGTCGAGCTGTAGGGGATCTGTCGCTCTTCTATAGGTATTTTCACGGCTTCTGCTCAGAGGAGTTGGCCAGTATAATTCCTTCTCTGGCAGCTCCCAACAGAGCAACACGTAGTGCAACTTTTATGCATCCTTTTATAGTTCAGTTAGAGAGGCCCCGAACTTCCCGCTTTCTTCGTTCCTTCATCCCTAGAGTGTCAAGATATGGAACCCTTCTGCCCGCAGAAGTTTTTCCTTCTCCCCAATCTCCAAAAATTTAAGTCCTGTGTGAACAAACTCCCTCTCACCACACTGAAGACACCCACGGTACGTTAGTACTTAGGCATCAGCCTTCGTGGACTGTCCCAAGATAAAAAAATAAATAAATAAATAAATAATTGACCAATATTTTCCCGAAAATTGTGTCACCTTTGAAAAAAAAATATAGATTAGAAAGTTTTTGGGATCTTCACCTTAATAAATGCTAAAAGACCATGTCTGCCGAAATCTAGAAAAAAATATACAATTTTTTGCATAAGTCTCAAAATTTTTCTATTTGGCCATTTTTCCAGAAATCCGAAAATATATTCAAAAGTTCACGTTTTATGAGTAAAAGTCCCTTTTGCGTAAAAAAATTCGAAAGATTATGGCCGTTTGTGGAAGTAACAAAAATGTTGCACCTCATTTTCAGATAGTTTCTTGGGGCTTATCAAGAGGGTAATTTTGAGCAAAATATGTATGCCAAAACAATCTTAATCATTTTTGCTTAAGCTTTAATAATACACAAAAACCAGGGCAAGGTGGCAAAGTTTTTCAATATTTCAAACCTTATTAATCCTAAAGAACCTTTGGGCATAAGAGACTGCAACTTTTATTATATGTTTTAAAGATATTTTCTACAAAGTTTTCTATTTTCTGGTTTATCTTAACTGTTAATTTTGTCTAAAGTTCCCAAGTTTCTAATTGTTACTACAAAGAAATAGGGCACTAAATGTTGGCTGCAGCTCGAATTGCTTTTCGCAATTTATAAAGCAACGATATTCCAGATTTTTTTACTTTTATTAGTAACAACGAAATTAATTTGGTTATATGTTATGCTTTTACTAATATGTTTTAAAAGTAATAATAAACGCTGGACTTTGACAAATTATTAATATTTAACGTATTTATGTTACTTTTTTTATTTTTCATCTGTATTAAATTAATTTCATTTTTACTCTTTTTATTAAAATGTATTAAAAAATGGGACGCTTGCCAAAACGAAGCAATAAATAAGCTGGCTTTTAACAAAAAATTAATTTTAGGACATATTTTTTTTCTTTTAATTTAAGCTATTCGTTATGTGTTTCTTTAGGATTCCATGAAAAAAATCCACATTATGGCTTTTTTACTTTGTTTTTAATCATGAGAAAAGCGACAAATATTTTTTTTTAGTCCTCGTTGAATGGTCCTATAGAGTCGAAAAATAGTATACCTGTTACTTACGGGGATTAAATTATATCACACAATTTAGGAAACAGCGATAACCAATTTCTTTTTTTCTGTTTTTCCATAAGAGCAACTTATTATTAGGCTTTATATTTTCCGGATTTTTTTAAATCTTTCGTGTTATTTAAAGTAAATAAAATTGTAAGTTATTACAAATACATTTTACAATTTATAGCACAACGATTATCAAATACTATTTTCAATTTCTATGAAAGATGATTAACTTATTTTTACGAAAACCGCTTGTATGGTGTCTTGTTTATCTGTAGTTTAAACCAAGGTTTAAACTTAAGTTTAACTATTTACTTTTTTTATCTAATAAAAACTCTTAAATTTTTTGCTGTCTTTAAATAATTTTACACATTTATGTAGATTTGGCTAGGCCTTAGATTTTCTGGATTTTCTTTAATTTTTCGTTTTATTTAAAGGAAATAAAGTTGTAAGTTATTACAAATATTGTTCACAATTCATAACACAACGATTATCAAATTGTATTTTTAATTTCTATGCAAGACGTTTAACTTATATTCACTAAAAGCCGCTTGTAAAGTGTTTTGTTAATCTGTTGCTTAAACCATGGTTTAAACTTTAGTTTTATTTTTTTAACTAACTAAAACTACTACATTTTTGCTGTCTTTGGATAATATTACACATTTATGTAGATTTTGGATTGTTTAATTGATGATTTAATTGTCATCAAGTATTTTTTAGGGCTTTATATTTCCTGGATTTTCTAAAATCTTTTGTTTTATTTAAAGTAAATAAAGTTTTAAGTTATTACAAATATCTTTCACAATTCATAATACAACGTTTATTAAATTATAATTTTTATTTCAATGCAAGATGATTAAGTCATATTTACTAAAAGCCCCTTGTATAGTGTCTTGTTAATCTGTATTTTAAACCAAGTTTTAAACTTTAGTTTTACTTTTTTTTTAACTAGTTAAAACTCTTAAGTTTTTTGCTGTCTTTGAATAATATTACACATTTATGTAAATTTTGGTTTTTTTGGATTTAATTGTACAAAATTTTTTAGATTTTGGATTTTTAATTGATTTTCATTAAATAAAAAATTTTATTATTTTAAGAAATTTTTGTAAATTTTCTTATATCTTTCCTATTTAAAGTAAATTTAAATTTTAATTTAATTTACAAATATTATTTTTACAAATTCAGAAAACAACGTATTAATCAAAATATATTTTATATTTCCTATTTCTTTTTTAAAATTAAAATTAAGTTTACTCATAAAACCCTATTTATGTGTTTTGGATTATTTAATTGATGATTTAATTGTCATCAAGTTTTTATTAGGCTTTATATTTCCTGGATTTTCTAAATCTTTCGTTTTATTTAAAATAAATAAAGTTGTAAGTTATTACAAATATCTTTCACAATTCATTACATAACGATTATCAAATTATATTTTTAATTTCTATCAAGATAATTATGTTTTATTTATTGTAAAGTGTCTTGTTAATCTGTGATTTAAACCAAGGTTTAAACATTGGTTTAACTATTTTCTTTTTTTTTATCTAATTAAAACTCCTAAATTTTTTGCTGTCTTCGGATAATATTACACATTTATTTAGATTTTGGATTGTCTAATTAATGATTTAATTGTCATCAAAAATTTTTATTAGGCTTTATATTTCCTGAATTTTCTTAAATCTTTTGTTTTATTCAAAGTTAATAAAGTTGTAAGTTATTACAAATATCTTTCACAATTCATAACACAACGATTATAAATTATATTTCTAATTCTATGCAAGATAATTAAGTCATAATCCCAAAGCGCCCCTTGTATAGTGTCTTAATAATCTGTAGTTTATACTAAGGTTCAAACCTTAGTTTTATTTTTTTCTTTTTTTTTAACTATAAACTCTTTTTTTCTGCAATAATATTACATTTAGATAGATTTTAATTGTTTAATTGATGATTTATTGTCACAAAAGATTTTTATTAGCAATTTCCTGATTTTCTAATCTTCGTTTTATAAAGTAAATAAGTTCTAAGTTATTACAAATATTTTAAATTCTTACAAGCGATTATCAAATTATATTTAATTTCTATAAAGGATTAACTTATATTCATAAAACCGCTGTAGTTTTATTATTGTTTTCTTTTTTTTTTAAACTAAAATTTAAAAAATTTTTTTGAATTTATTTTTTTCTTTTTTTTTTTGGGGTTTTTTTTTGGCAAACCAAAGCCCTTTTTTACTTCCCCCCCAAAAAAAACCAAAAGCCGTGAACAACCACTTGGCAACGCCGAAACCGGCAAGAGATTCAGATGGGTTTTTCCCTCGAGCGCGATGAGCGTAATCCGGGTATCGAGGCGCGTATTTTTAAATTCATTTAAGGCTCAATTCAAAGATCGCGTAAATAGTATTGATATTTCCATTAAAATAATTAAATCAGTATAATAATTGAAAAAATAAATATATTTATATAATATTTAAACTCAAAAAAAAAATTTAATTTATGTGCATAGGTAAAAAGGCCCCAAGAACATGATCTGTTGTAAAAGGAAACAAGTGTAATTTAACATTTAGTTTGTAATTGTACTTAGTTTTAGTTTTGTTTTTTTTTTAAAATGTGCCCTAGTTTCCTTTTTTTGTTTTTTTGACTCACCCCTTTTCCGATTTTTCTGGGCTTTTTTGTTATTTCTTTTTTAACATAATTATTTAAAAGAATGTTTGAAAATATAAAAACACATCATAATGAACATTTTTTTGTTCTCGTTACCACAAATACATTGCGAGCATAAATCTTTTGTTTTTTTAGTGCTTAAATTGGTTAGATCACACAGGATAGTTTTTGATTTTCCTTTTTTTGGAAGTCCCCCTCAGTATCAGGGTCATTAATAATTTTCTCAAAATCGCGCACATATGGAACGGGAACGTCTTTAACAATTTCTGTAGGAACCTTTAAACCGCCACGTTGTAGACAATCAAAGTATTCGTCGTCAATTAGGTTTCCTTACTTTCAACAAAGAAAAAAACACAGATGTTACAATTATTATATTTTACAATTTTGTGGGCAGCATAACCGGCTATATAAATTTGTACCGATTTGTCAATTTCATATTCATTTAGGTATTCAGTTTAAAAGTAAAAACAAAATTTTTCAGTGTAATTTTTTTTGGGGTTATTGTCCAATCAAGATCATTTTCCTGGATACAGCTGTCTCCCTGTTTTTTAATCTCAGCTAAAGAGAAATTACCATCAGCAGCGCTTCTAAATATATTTTTGAGTCTAATTTTTTTCTCAGCATTTAAAATATCATAAAAACTAACATTGTAATTACAACCTCCGAGAAGTCTGTATTTCCAAATCTTTTTTCTAACTTTTCAGTAGTAAATTTACCTGGTAAAATATACGACAAATCAAATTTTGAAAATGAATAGTAAATTTAAATTTCTAGAAAAAGAGGTACTATGGCAAAGTGCAGAATAGGTGTCGTTTGTAAGGCGACCATTATTGTTTTCAAGTTTATGCCAAGCTTTCAGCAGGACTTTTTGGGAAAACAGGGACTGTTTTAAAAGTAATGTGGTAAATTTGGAAAAATACTGGGGCACTGCATTTAACTTTAGTCTAGTTTTGGTAGGTACCTTTTGCATTGACCCATCGGCAAGCGATAATCATCCTCTCTAATAATGTCACTTTCTACAAAATGCTTAGCGCAAACCACAGAATATTTTGAGGGTGACCATGACTGTCAAAGGAATTTTCCCTGGCCAATGGGTTTTAAAGGGTTTTTCGCCCCTTTGGAAAGGTGAAAACAGATACAGCTGGTTCTCCTGCATCAAGAGAAGTTTTATAATTGGATTTGCACCCAGGCACACAACAAGGACTTGGAGGAAAAATTAAATTAAAATAAAAAAACCGGGAAAAAAAAAACTAAAAATAGTATCTAATAAGCAGGCCCCAAAGGGTTACCTATGCAACGCAATAACAAAAATCAAAACGAACGACAAAATTCCAAAATGTATACCTACGTACTTACGGTAATTTCCAATGCTAATATTTGTTACTGTTTTTAAAAAAAAACCCTAAAAAATACCTTAAAAAATTAAAGCCAAACACGAATCATTAAAAACACTTTCAATTTTAATTTTTTTTTAAAAAAGCACCACCACAAAATGTCAAGTTCATTTGCCGCCTTTTACTTTAAGTACTTTATAACACCGGCACTTTCACCCGCAGATATTCTTTTTTTTACGCAATGTCTGCGGAAAAAAACTAGCGGTCACTCACAAATTTCACACAGTAAGACCTTTTACATTTATTTTATCTTAAAACTTTCTTTGTTTTTTTGAAAAAACAAAGAAATGGAGTATTTACGTAAAAATTATAAGTTTTTTGGGCATATTCCGTTTCCCTTTTTCCGGTTTATAAGTACTGTACAACATTATCAAATTATATTTTTAATTTCTATGCAAGATGATTAAGTTATATTCGCTTGTATAGTGTCTTTTTAATCGGTTGTTAAAACCTAGGTTAAAAGTTAAGTTTAACTATTACTTTAAAAAATTTCACCCCCTTTTTGATTTTTTTTTATAATTTGGAAGATATACTTAAGTTTTTTTTCTCAGGGTGCTGTTTGATTTTTTGGTTTAAAAAATTTTTTTAAAAAAAAAAAAAAATTTAAAAAAAAAATTTAAAAAAATTTTTTAGAAAAATTTAAAAAAAACAAAAAAAAAATAAATTTTCCCCTTAAACATATTTAAATTAAAAAAAAAATTTTTTTTTAGATAACTTTTCCCCCGGTAACGAAAAAGGTTTTTTTTTTTTAAATTTAATTTTTCATTTTTTTAAAAAAACTGAAGTAAAAAAAGTGATTTTGCGAAAAAGGGCCCTTAAAACTACTTTTAGCACAAAATCATACAATATTTTTTCTACAATCCAATAATGCAGTTAAAAAAATTAAATTTTTAAAAAAAAGGCGATATAGTTTTTTTAAACGTATATAAAAATTTTAAAAATTTGGGATTTATTAATGAATTTAACAACCTTTAAA
Organism: Listronotus oregonensis; assembly: GCA_019359885.1. NCBI lineage: Eukaryota > Metazoa > Arthropoda > Insecta > Coleoptera > Curculionidae > Listronotus > Listronotus oregonensis. The sequence goes on along the minus strand of JAHBCN010006082.1, from coordinate 18,020 downwards.
ATTTACTTTTATTTTTAAATAGTGTTTTAAAAGTTACTTTAACACTAGTCTTTTAAAAAAAACATTTTAAATTGTAGTGTAAAAATTAAACATTTAACACATTTGCAAAAAAATTTTTTACCAAATTTTAAAAAATAAACCTCTCCCGCGTTACCCCGTAAATTATGTACAAAAATAGTGTTTAAAATTTTAGAAGGATCCGTGCAGTAGTTTTAAAGTTATGAGGGGTACCAACTTTAAAAACGTGAGTTATGGGAAAAACACTTTAAAGTTTTGAACACTACATACAGACAGGTCCACTGTAGTAGAAACATAGAAAACACTTAGGCGAATTGACCATTCGCCTGACTCAAAAATAGGAAACAAAACTAAAAAAAAGATGCGATAATTGGAAATTTTTTTAAAGATTTAATTTTGAATTTAAATATTATTTGCTTTCTTGCACCCATCATTGAAATACGTGGTGTTTTTTGGAAACTCGTTTCTTCACTAAAAGTAAATAATAATGGACGTTTACGAACTTCTGAAAAGGTTAAATTTAAAGTGGTTTTCCCAGAAAAATCATATCGACAAATTATGAATTTTCCCCCCGGGTTTAAAAAACACTATACCATATCTGAAAAAAAATTAGAATTATCCAAAATTTTGGCCCAGGGTGTCTCCCCAAAAACATTAAAAGTGCCTTAAAAAATGGTTTCCGATCCTAAAGGCCCCCAAAAAAACATAAATTTTTTTCCCCAAGACCAATTTGACGATGGGTTTTGGAATTAATAATGGAAAGGGCAAATACAGATGAAAACTTTCTTAGATCGATTGCTTTCACCGATGAATCGACCTTTCCATTATTAAATCGACATAATCCAACTCAAGTTCGATATTAGTCTCGTGAAAACCTACACAGGTATTTTGAGGTTCGAACCCAGTATCCTCAACAATTGAATGTTTGGGCTGGTATGGTGGGAGAACACCTTATTGGACCATTTTTTATTGAAGGCAATTTAACTGCAGCAATTTATTTGGATCTGTTACAACAACAAATTGAACCGGCAATTCGCCAATTATAAGAGTAAGTTTTGGAAATATCTGGTTTCAGTAAGATGGTTGTCCCAACAACGACGTATTGTTCAAGGATATTTGAACAATACGTTTCCTAACCGTTTGATTAGTGGACGTGGAACCATTTTGTGGCCCGCGAGATCACTAGACCTTGCTCTTAATGATTTCTTTTTGTGGGGTTATTTAAAAAATAAGGTTTATGGTCATGATAGGGCTAATAATTTACAAGAACTTCGAGTAAAAATCGAAGAAACTTTTCAAACTATCAGCCCTAATATGCTAACAAAAGTTAGACGGGGTTTTTACGATCGTTTGGGATATTGCCTTGCGCAAGAAGGAGGTTTGTTTGAATATTTATTATAATTTTATTTTAGAGTATTTTTTAAGTTATTTATATAATTATTTATTTTTTCCTTGCGTACTATTTTAATTTGACAAAATGAGTTTTGGGTTTAGAGAACTTACTTTTTATTTTGCTTTGGCAATTAATGAACTGATAAATAAAGCTGTTGGTATTTAATTTAACGGTATCAACTCAACAGATTAGACCGCATAAATTTATTTTTCGTAATTTCTAAGCGCGCCTTAAACCATACAACGCACCCGTCCGAAAGCATATTACAAACTGAAATCTCGTTCGGTCAATCATGCGATGTTTATCGATTGAAGCGGACAGTACTAAATTCATCAGTTCCCTGCCTATGTTTCTACTACACTGGATATATCTACCTCAAATTAAATATTTAACGAATTTCTCTTCGTAAGACGAGCACTTTTTCCTTCTTTTGAAGCACTTAGAGCTTGAAACACAGAACTCTCGATTCTAGCTTCATAGCGCCGAACAACAACTTTTTAAATTATTTGTAAGTATGAAAAATTATTTTAAGGAAATATTCTTAAATATCTAAACTATCAAAATATGAAAAAAAAAATATTTTTATAACTTTCTAGACTAGAATACCCCTTTAAAATATTCAAACATTTATTTTAAATTTAGTTATTTAATGCAAACCCAATAAGTTAAGTAAACAAATTTTCGCTAAAATAAACTTCATCTTATTCTTTCGGAATTTTCATAAATTAAAAACGCGTTAAAAATTTACATTAAATTTCTTGGGTAGATTAAAACCGCATTTTAATTAAAATTTAAGACAAAATGAAGGGCAAAGAAATTAAATATCTACTACTTAGAGGCTTATTTCAGAAAATGTTTAGAAATAATTTTATTTTAATAAGCTTCGCCTGTTCTGTAAATTAGATTTTTAAAGAAATGTTAGTGATCTTTTTATTTGTAATTATGTTGTTTTTTTTTGTCAATTTTTTTTAGTATTTATTATCAAGATAATGGCATTTGTGTTTTAATAGCACTTAATACTTCTAAAAACACGGGGTTTTTAAATATTACAGATAATTCCCCAGTAGATGTACAAATAAAATATATAAATAAGCCTACAGTTTACAGTAACTGTCTTAAAACTAAGTTACGTTTTTCGTGTATACCGAAAAAGTCGAAAATCTTTTCTATTATATATATATATATATATATATATATATATATATATATATATATATATATATATATATATATATATATATATATATATATATATATATATATATATATATATATATATATATATATATATATATATATATATTAAAATTTAAAAATATATATATATATATATATATATATATATATTCTCCACTACAGTATACAAAACCAAGTTTTAAAAATGTGACGTTCTCCTCGGCTCGCGCTTGTATCTGTTTTCGTTGGTTTATTTATATGTGTTCATAATTGCAATTGTTCTTTATTAACTATTATGGTGCAGATATAAATATAAAATATAACGAATTTATTTTAATGATAAATGAGGTATTGAATAAGGTAGCCCCAATAAAACAAGTTAAAATTTTACCTAAATACAAGCTGTGGTGGAATGATAGAGTTTAGTTCGCTACACGTAATAGGGATAATAGTTACAGAATTTACAAATCTAATAAAACAATCGAAAATTTTGAAATTATAAACAAAATAGAAATATTGCTGTTCGCATTATTCGTGGAGAAAAAATATTTTTTACAATGAGGCTATTTATAACAACAGAAATAATTTAAAGAGATGTGGAAAACGTTCAAACAATACTGCCTGTGTCAAGAATAGAACGATTTTAACGGAGATTGAAATAGATGATCAAATTGTAAGTAAAGCGGATGAGGTACCTAATGCTCTTAATGCTTTTTTTATAGACAGCATTAAAGATATCGTTTCAGAAGTAGACAATAATAACATTATTTTTCCTGATATTCCACACTTCGCCCCCATTGATTGTCTAATAGATTTTAGAACTTTAGATTATGTCACTCTCAAGCGTGTTATTTTTAATAAGTCTAGTCCGGATGATATTGACGTAAATTTTTTGAGAAATACTTTTGCTAGCATTAAATAGCCCTTGTTGCATATAGTTAACTTTTCCTTGGAGACGGGTACAATGCCAGATTTACTTAAGATATCGACAGTCATTCCTATACCTAAAGTAACTAAGTCAAATAAGGCCTCTGACTTAAGGCCAATTAATTCTTTACCATCTATCGAAAAGGTAATAGAAAAAACAGTTCACGAACAAACGTTGCAATTCATAAACCAGAACTCCATAATTACGGGTGTACAATCTGGATTTCGTCCAGAATTTGGATGCGAAACTGCAGTGCAGTGCGTGCTGGAGGACTGGAGATTAAATCTTGATAAAAATTTGGTAATTGGAGCAGTATTTCTCGATTTGAGGCGGGCGTTTGAGACAGTCAATAGAGAGCGTTTAATTAAGAAACTGGCATGTATAGGTTTAAAGGGCACCGTTTTGAAGTGGTTTCAGAACTATTTAAAGAACAGAAAACAAAACTTAAAAATAAATAATATTTTATCTGATGATTTATCAGTAGACTTTGGCGTGCCGCAGGGAAGTATACTTGGACCTTTACTTTTCATCATATATAATAATGATATTGTTTCATGTATGGAAAACTGTTCTGCTCACCTGTTTGCTGACGATATACTTTTTTATTTCGCATCTGCTAACTTACTTGATATTGTGAGAGTGTTGAATGAAACTTTGGAAAACGTTTACAGATGGTGCAATACGAATGATTTAAAAATAAATGTAAACAAGACCAAATATATGATTTTGGGTAAGGAAGCCTATTACAGACATTTTTGCAACCTAAATGTTGGCATCAAGGTGGGTAACGATTCCATTGAAAGAATTGAAAATTTTAAATATTTAGGTGTTTTAATAGATAGGAATTTAAAGTTTAAAAATCATGCGAATCATGTTATTGGGATCATAGCATTTAAGGTAAATTATTGATGCGCTGCTCTGCATATCTGACAAGGTGGACACGAAAATTATATTTAACACGATCATACTTACATTTTAACTATTGCTCCACCATTCTATTTCTTTTAAATCAAAATGAGATTTCTCGCCTTCAAAAATTGCAAAATCATTCTTAGGAAGCCTAGATTGACTCCAACCAGGGATCTATTAAGAGAAATGCAGTGGTTACCAGTAAAGGAATTACTGTTGTATAATACTTTAATTTTTATACACAAAATAAATCTAGGACAAGCTCCCCAGTATCTGATGGACAGGGTTAATTACAATTTTAATGTTCATGGGTATAACACTCGTTCTAGAAATAACTTTTATATACCCAATGTCTCTCAGTTCCGCTCACAAAACTCACTTTTCTTTAGGGGTCTTGATAGTTATAACGGACTTCCTGAGAGCCTAAAAACTATTCAATCGGTAAAACCGTTTAAAAGGCTCTTAAAGAGGCATTTAATGAATTCTTTGGATTTGCTCAGTTAGAGGAGTAAGTTTTATATCTGCCTTTTGTATTTGTATATTTTAGATAATATGTTTGTTTCTTTGATTTATGACGTCTAATTTGTTGTATATGTATAAATGCTTTACCCACTAATTTTTTTAATGTAACTTTTAATGACAATAATAGTAATATTTATTAATTTTAATTTTTTTATATGGATATATATATATATTTTTTGTTGTAAATTATAATTTAGTTGTATTGTATTATACTTATTTATGTAAAATTAGCCAAGGTGCTAAATAAAGATTTATATAATGTATATACCAGTATGTGATATGTAAATGTTAACTATAAAACTACTACTACTACTATTTGAAAAAAGCTAGAGAATTTTCAGCCAAAACGTCATAACAATTAAAAAAATACATTTTTCTGGAAAAAAACACTTTTCTTTTTTTCTATTGTAATTTGAAGGATTGCAAAACCCAAGAAAAAGAATCTCTGAAAAATATAATTAAATCACAGTCCAAGAAATTAACCTTTTTTTAATATATATATATATATATATATATATATATATATATATATATATATATATATATATATATATATATATATATATATATATATATATATATATATATATATATATTAAAATATATATATATATATATATATATATACCAAAAATAAATTGTTCAAGTTTAAGCTGAAGTTACTTAATATGGTATAAAATCATGCTTGGTTAAGCTTTAACTAAATCGATTCGTATTCTTGTTAGAACTAGATCCCGCCAGTAAATCGTGGTTTTATGTTACATGGATGAACAGTTCGTTTATTGTTTGTAAAATTATTTAACCGATATTATATAAAGTTACATGACCTTTAACCTAGATATTTGAACTAAAACACTCTAGAACAATGTGATGCTCTTAAAGAAAATAAAAATCACCTTACTGTTAAAATAAAATTTGAGTTATATGACCCATTAAGACAATCATACAAACAACTGATTATAGTACGAAAAAGTATTGCAAAAACTCTATACAACAATGTATTGAATTGTCAAAGCGTTATTAAAGTAGTTGCCTGCATGGAAAATTAGACATTTAAATAAATCTACAACCGAACAATATTAAATATACCCAAATTTTCATAAATCGACCTATTTTGAGGTTCGAAATCTATTATAAAATTGTGCAAACATATTTTTGGAAAAAAATTATTCTCCAATTACAACCACTACTAATACCTGTAGAGGTTAAAAATTTCACAATTTAAAGAAACCTGGCGTACTATTCGGTAAAAAAATGTACACCAAATTGGGTTTAAAATAATTTTAACATTGATTTTTTTTGAGACAGTCTACGAGGGCTGAGGCCTAAGTACTAACATACCGTGGGTGTCTTAAACTCTTTTCTAAATTTATTTTAAAAGTTGTAAAAAATTGCCTATGTTAATTTTTACCCTACGTTTATAGACCGTGGGTTTTTTTTGATGATTTATAACAAGCTAAAACTTTGTGAGTGGCTTCTTTTCGACGAGTCGCCCAAATTCTGACTGCAACAACATTGGACCGTGATAGGACTGCTTCCGAGAAACCTCCAAACATGCCAATTTTTCAGGTGTTGCAAAATTTATACCTAACAGCTTGGTTCTATCATATTTTGCTAAAATTTTTATGAAAAGAGAGAAAAAGTATTTGTCCTACAAAAAGTATAATAGCAATACCGAGTCCTCCACGGCAGACATGCCAAAAAAACATATAAGTTTAACGTCATCACTAAGAAGCTAATTTTTTAAATATTGTTTAAAAATATGTTTTAAAATTATTCACAGTATTGTCCTACAAATCGGTCAATAGGATATTCTAGTCATACCACCTAAATATGCCAATTTCAGGGGTGCTACTGTACTCATGACTAACTGTGGGACAAAAATAGCCGCTGGTAGGTAAGTATATTCCATAAAGAAAAAATGAACTGCCCTACAAAATAGTGATAGACGGAGCTAGTCCTACAAATTTTTTAAAGGAAAAAAAATTATAAGAGTGATTGTATTTTATAAAATAGTTTACACTTTCACAACGATATAAAGATTGGGCACTGCGTATTCGATGTAAAATTTCTTGAAGAATCAAAATCTATAGATTTAACAAATCATTGCGTGGATAGTCGGAAAATTGAAGGCAGGGGTTTTTCTTTAAGAAGCACGTAACCGTCAACCTTTTTTAATTATTACTTATTTAATTTTAAATTAACTTACAAGGAGACGGCACGGCCTTGGGGTCGGCGATTTGGCTCAATTTTTTTGTGGTGCTTGAGTGCACTTGGCAGATCACAATATTAAAATACTAAGGCGCACTATTAAGAAAATCCGCAAAAAAAAACGTTTTAATTTTTTTTTGTGTAGCATACGTACTTAAAATGAAACACCATTGTCCAAACAGCTATGCGGCTCAGGCGGTAGCGTTCCAGACTTTCAACCCGAAGGTTCCGGGTTCGATTCTGCTCCATGCCTTACTTTTTCTTTACGTAATTAATTATTTTTAATATTATTATTCTTTAAAATACTTCTGAAATTTCTTTTAGTTTAGTAGTGTTTTTTTTATTCACAATTAGGGAAAAAAATAAAATATTTTGAAGCCAATTTGCATTACATTTTTATTTACATTATAATTATTTGCAAAAACAGGAGTGATAGTTATTAAAGAACATTTAAAACAATAATTATTACAACACACGGGGTTTGTAAGGTAATTATTGAAAAACATAGGTACATCATTTACATTCATAAAAACGATTCTGTCAGTACATAGTTTTGAGGCATAGATATGTAAAGTAATGTTACAATTATTTATTTAAAAAAATTGGTATAAATAAATTTAAAAAGCATTTTAAAGATTAATAATACTAAAAATAATTAATTACGTAAAAAAAAGTAAGGCATGGAGCAGATTCGAACCCAGAACCTTCGGGTTGGAAGTCTCGAGCGCTACTGCCTGAGCCACTTGGCGATTTAATAAAAATATTGCATTTTTAGTATATATGTTACACAAAAATTTTTTTAAAAATTAAAACGTTTTTTTGTGGGATTTCCTCAATAGTGCGCCTTAGTATTTTAAAATTATGATATACTAAGTGCACTCTATCACAACAAAAAAATTAAGCCAAATCGCCGACCCCAAGGCCGTGCCGTCTCCTTGTTAGTCCAACATTAGTATAAAATTTTTTAGAAGGGCAAAAATGTGCTTTTTCCCCAATTTTCCGAAAAATTTTATTTTTTGTCGGAGGTTTTTTTTCTAGAAAATTTTGAAAAAAAATTACATACCTGCCCTTCGTAATGTTACAATGTTACAAAGGATTCGTACACCAATTTCCAACTTAATTCGTGCAATATTGTGTTAGTAAGATTAGGATAAAAAATGAAAATAAATGTCGATAATTTATAACTTTAACTACTTTTTAAAACTTCATTAAAAAAATAAATTAAAATTAAAAAGATTATTATTTTTTGTAATACAAACATATATTAAAAAATCATAATCATAGTCATCTTTCGACATTCCTGGAAAAACAAAATTAATGCTTCTTTTAATTTTTACTAGATATTTTTTTCTGAAATAAGTATTTATTTCAATTTATTTTTTATTAAGTAAAAAAATTGTCTAAAAACAATAATTATTCGTCATCACTTTCTACATCAGATTTATCATCGCTGTCTTCGATAATATTTTCATCTGTATCTTTATATTTGTCGTCATCGATTTCAGTTTCATCATGTCTTTTAGCTAATAAAAAAATTTAATATTTTAATAAACTGTAGTAAACTACTGTAAAAATTAATATAATCAAAGAAAATTATTAATAAAATACCTTCAAAGTCAGTAGATAAATCTTCAAAAGTTCATCGAAACAGTAATATTCAAAGCGATTATCAATTTTACTCCAACCATAATCTTCTTGTTTTTTTTTTTTGGATATCTCATGTGGGCACTGCACAATACATTTGCGATATAAACAGTTCTTTTGACCTGTTGTTACTATTCTTCTTTACAAGGTGGCAAATTTGAGGCATCGTATCCAATAATTTTTTTAATAAACTTTTTCACTATCGCTTTTAGACCTCAAAACGTCCTTGATCTACATGTTGCTGCAGTCAGAATTTAGGCGACTCGTCGAAACAAAGACACTTACAAAGTTTTAGCTTGTTATAAATCATCAAAAAAAAAAGCCAACGGGATTCCGGTCAAATACCTATTATGACTCGGCCTATACATATAATGTAGCATCAGCAAACATACTTGGGAGCCTTTTTTTTTTTTTAGTATCGATTGTAGTGGCGCAAAAATACTCCTTTAATTTTTAATATAGCTTATTATTTTATATAAGATATGATTTGTTTTGCTATGATTGGTAGAAAATTATAATTTTATTTACAAAAAATTACCTTATTTTAATGTAAAAAATCCACCATAATTCACAGTTGCTTACCCACCGTAGAGAAGAAAATTTTCAGATATAATATCTTAGAGAAAAAAATTTATTGGCCAAATATTTCGATTGTATGAAAGTTTGTTCCTTGGCAATTTCATGAATGACATTTATAACAAAACCATAAGCCGTCAGTGGTTTTGTAAAAAATGTCATTTTCATAAAACCAACAAACTTAAATGACAAGAAAAATATTTTACCTAGAAATTTTTCTCGAATGATATTCGAGAAGACTATTTCACGAGAAAACAAGCCAAATTTTAGCTAGAAACACAGTGTTTATAGTTAAACTTATCAGACTGACAATAGTTTTTTCTTTAACCTAATAAAATTTGTTCGTTAAGAAACCATCATGTTGATTTTGTCCAGATAAGTGTGGGTAAGAGTTTTGCCAGTAGAAAACAGGTTGTTGCTACGACATTTTGCCAGTGTAAAACATTCTAGTGAAATAGTCGGGGGTAATACCACGAGTGCTTAAAAATTAGCGATAATTTTCATAAAAGCTTGTAATTTATAATTCCATGAGTTCGAAGAACGAGTGGAATTTGTATAACAAGCTTGAATGAAAATTATCTGGTTAATTAGGTATAATATCTCGGTTCATTAGGTATAATATCTGGTATTTAGGAAGAATATTTCTAGAATAGAAAAATATGGGAGTATAATACTATTAAAATGGTTTTTTTTGTCATATAATTTTCAATTTTATGCAACATAATTAAAACTATAACTGTAATCATTTTTTTAATTACTTTATCTATTTCTTCATCGTGTACATGACCAAATCGACTCATTTTAACTGATTTTGACATTTCTAATTGACAATACAAACAAACAGGTCCGATTGTTCTATGTTTGTAAGTAAGTGGAAATACCACGTGTCTTATGGGAAAAATTTATACATAAGTGAAATATTCTTTAAAATACATGCGTTATCATCGTAACCTGTGAACAGTGAACACATCTATTTTTATTGGTTAAAAAGTACTGGTCTTCGAGAAAATACCTCTGTTTTGGGTTTTATTAAAATTATATTTATGGAGAATTATATTCTGTTTAAAAGCAAACGCAAAAATGCTCATATGTGTCCAAGAAAACTTAGATACTAAAAAGGGCAAAAGAAACATTGCACTTAAAGCTATAAATTTTCTATAAAGTTTCTAAAAATACCAAGAAATGTATGTTTACAGTAGTAACTCAAGAAACTCTCCAAAACCGGCTATGCGAGTTTAATCAAGTAAAATTATTTTCGTCGCGAAGAAATATTCGGTCTGCAAGAAATAGTAACTTTAACAGAATTAACGTTCCAATTATTGAAATTTATATGAGTTGAAAATCATTTATCACGTTTTTCTTCGGTCGTAATAAATTTCTGAAACATGTAAGGTTTGGTGGGTCTTATCCTTGATCCTATTCTTGTTTTAACCAGACTTTAATGTCGATTGACAAAACATTGGATTTAATTCCATAACACTAAAATCTTGTACTTCCATTGTCTATATTTGTTAATTGATACATAACGTTTTGATTAGTGATGTGTCTCTAACCGTTGTCAAGTGATAACTAAAAACTATTCTTAAAAGCCAGGACTTTATACTGTCCAACGGCTGCCAGATATTCGGAATATCGACACTAGGTTTGATAAATACATTTTGGTTATTTGGAATTATTACAGCTTCTCTAAATTTTCTTTTCTTCCAGTGGGTTTCTTTATGAATAATTTTTGGTTCCGATCATTGTTGTTTTGACTATGCGTGTTCGGCAATCCCTGATTTTGACGTTTTACCTCGTTCCGTATGTTTTATGTGTTCTTTAACTTTAATTTCAAGTGGTTTTTTTTTCTTCGATGTATACCTCACCACATTCACGGGGAATTTGGTAGAGGCAATCATTTTTTGAAACATTGTTGTCCGGTCTTGTCTTATAAAGAATGCTTTTTAGAGTGGTTTGGGATTTGAATGCTGTTTTAATATTATATTTATTCGCTATTCTGTGGATCTTTTCCGAAGTTCCTTTAATATACGGAATAGTCATAAATGTTTGGTCCTGTGGAGTCTTGTTTAAATTAGAGTTTTTTGTCTTATCTTGATATTTGTCTTCGTCATTACCTGTCCATACAATAAAAGTATCGGCAACATATCTTAGCCAAACTTTTGGTTGGATTAGTACAGTTTTAATTGCTTATTCCTCAAACCAATCCATATAAATATATGCTACTTAATGGATTCAATATTATAGATCCTAATCATTCAAGGCATTAAAATAAATATGCGGTGGAGGATCTAGGACTTTTAAAAAATTTTTATCTATCTTCAAGGATCTTTTTGCAATTTTCGCTATCTCTTAGGATTTTTAAGTAATCAATTGCAATTTTTATTGGCCTTTTTCAGATTTGCATTCCGCATCGAATAAGCTATCGTTCATATCGACTAGACTACAAATAATTTAACCTAAAAGAGTGTTGGTTAAAATATATCTTTAAATAAGTACCTAAAAATTTTTGAAATATTTAAATAAGTTTATTACAAAGTGCAAGAAGGTAAACCTTTTTATCAATTAAAAAAAATAAATTATTAATAAAAAAGCAGCAAGAAAAATATCACGCAAAAACTTTTAAACCGTAAAAATATCTTAAAAAACACTATTAAATGAAGTGACCTCGTATATACACGAGTGATGTGTAGAGTAGTAGGTGGTAGAGGAGCTTTCCTCGCCTGAGGCGGTACCACCCCACTTGCCCTTTAAAGGACTCGTGAAGTCTTAGTACGTTTCGAGTTCTGGGCGGTGAGTCAGTTTTCCTTCTTCCTCCTCCTTCTTTCTCTTTTAGTTTTCCTTCTTCCTCTTCTTCCTTTTTCTTTCCTTTCTTTTTTTTCCACTCTACTAAAATTTGGAAATAATGATGATGGCACACCCGAACGTAAAGTTATCCGGAGGTAAAATACCCCTCCATTCGGTTCTCCGGGCGAGGGGTACATTTGGGGGCCACCATCGAAAAGTCTGATATTGTTTACAAAATATGTGGGGCTTAACTCTAACGTGAACTCTGTTCACCATTACCCTTCAATCCTCCAAACCCCACATACTATTTCTTACCGAAACCCAAATAAGTCCCAAAACAGCAACCAACCACCTCCTTTTCCCAGGTTATGAACTCATTTCATCTTTTCGACCCCATGGCGGCGTTTGTGCTTACGTTCGCAACGACCTGGCTTGTGTTAGGGTTCCTAACCTCGAATCGGGTAGGCCTGATATTCTTTGGCTTAAACTTACTTTCAGATATTCTACTAAATTCATCTGCTGTATATACCGGTCCCCGTCTGACAATTCCTACAACGAGTTCTTTGATTTCCTTTCAATAAAGATCGACAATATTATTTCCAGTTTCCATTGGCCGAAGTAATCGTCCTCGGGGATTTTAATGTTCATAATAAGGATTGGCTAGTCTCTACAAAACTGATACACAAGGCAGAGCAGCAGAAAATTTCGCAATCAGCAACTCGCTCACCAATCTAATTATGGAACCTACTTACTTTCCTAGGGTTCCCACCCATAATTCTAACCCCTAGATATCTTTCTTACTTTCACCCCGAACTATATCAAGATCAGTAACTGCTCCTTGGTCGCTCTGACCATGGTTTGGTCACGTATCATACTCCACTCATTTTGAGGCAACTGAAAGCATGCCGCCACGAACCATCTGGCACTACAATTCGGCCGACTGGGATGGTCTAAGAGATTTCTTTGCCAGCTACCCTTGGAATCCTACCTGCTTTTCTACTCACGATCCTTCAGAAATATGTAAACAAATTACCGAAACAATTCAACTAGGCATTGAGACCTATATTCCCACACTAAAAAGAACCCCATAACTTCAAATCACAAACCGTGGTTTTCTAAATCCTGTGACAAAGCCAGACTTTTAAAACTTCAAGCCCACAAAAGTTTCTTCAAACCCCAGTCCCGAAAATCGACAGGCTAGCATCGAAGCAAGAAATCAGTATAATCAGACCATCTCAGATGCGAAAGACCGTTTTAACAATCGAATAAAAGATAAAGTTCTCTCTTGCTCAAATGGCAGTAAAGCTTTTTGGTCCTTTGCCAAAAATATTAGTCAGAACTTTTGCACAAATTCTTTTCCACCCCTAATCTCTGAAGATGGAATTGTCTCTACCTCCAAAGGAAAAGCCGAACTATTTGCCAAACAATTTGCTGATAATTCTACGCTTGATCCTCCCATTAATCTTCCTCTTCCAACAGTTGTCCCAGTTTCTCATAAAATGTTCGATATAATTTTTAAAGTCAAACAAATTAAGCGTATTCTTTCTTCTCTTAATACTAAAAAATCGTCTGGGCTGGATGGCATACCAGCAATCGTCTTAAAAAAATGTGCTCCCGAGCTTGCACCCATCTTAACTCGCCTCTTTCGAATCTCTTACGACACGGGCATTTTCCCGGAGAGCTGGAAAGCTGCACGTGTGCAACCTGTCCCCAAAGAAGGATCCAAAAGTCTCCCTTCTAACTATAGACCTATATCTCTTCTTTCAGTTGTTTGCAAGGTAATGGAAAAATTCATTAATTCCCAAATCTTAAAGTATCTGGAAAAAAATAAGATCTTACATGATAGACAATATGGATTCCGTCACAGTAGATCCACAGCTGATCTTCTTTCCTTTGTCTCAACAACTGGAACAAGTCCCTTGAGTTTTTGGAATCCCAGATCGTTGCTCTTGACATATCCAAAGCTTTCGATCAGGTCTGGCATGATGGGCTTCTTAACAAACTTCCTTCTTACGGTCTTCCACCTAAGCTTTGCTCTTGGCTTTCCAGTTTCCTTTCTAATCGACGTATATCAGTTAGTGTAGATGGTCATTCCTCCAGCTTCTACAATTAATGCTGGGGTGCCCCAGGGCTCAGTGCTGGCACCCACGCTGTTTCTTCTACACATTAACGATCTTCTCTTCCACAATCAATCCCATTCATAATTTTGCTGACGATAGTACCTCCACTCTAGTATTCAATTTCTTAAGCCACCGTGTAATTTTTGATTTTGAAAACAAGCAGGTCAATGCAGATATCTCTTTCACAAGACCTCAAACTTATCTTGGATTGGGGCGCCAAAAATCGTGTTCAGTTTAATGCCTCAAAAACACAGTCATGTTCGCTGTCGCGAAAAAGTCTGCGAATGCTCATCCCTTACATATGAGCGGCCAAGTTCTGCAGAACAAAGAGTCGTTTAATCTTAGTCGGCGTTACTTTTGAGAATAACCTCAACTGGCACAAACACATTTCATCCATAGCTTCGGCAGCTTCAAAAGATTGATTCCTCTTTCGAGCCAGAAAATATTTCTCTTCTTCCAATCTGATACCTCTGTATGTATCCCAAATCAGACCTTTTTGGAATATTGTTCTCATGTCTGGGGAATGGCGTCCCTACAACACTTAGCCTTCTGGACTCCATTCAAAAAGAGCTGTTCGTCTTATTAATGATCCAACGCTCACAGAAAGGCTTCCTCTTCTTGCCCATCGTCGAGCTGTGGGGATCTGTCGCTCTTCTATAGGTATTTTCACGGCTTCTGCTCAGAGGAATTGGCCAGTATTATTCCTTCTCTGGCAGCTCCCAACAGAGCAACACGTAGTGCAACTTTATGCATCCTTTTACAGTTCAGTTAGAGAGGCCCCTGAACTTCCCGCTTTCTTCGTTCCTTTATTCCAGAGTGTCAAGACTATGGAACCTGCTGCCCGCAGAAGTTTTTCCTTCTCCTCCCAATCTCCAAAATTTAAGTCCCGTGTGAACAAACTCCTCACCACACTGAAGACAACCACGGTACGTTAGTACTTAGGCATCAGCCTTCGTGGACTGTCCCAAGATAAAAAAAATGTAACGAATATTTGCATTCGAATTCGCGGATGTTCGCATATTTTTGCATATTCGCTTTCGCATTTGCATTTGCAAAATGTCTGCGAATATTTTGCGAATATAAACGTCGAAAAAAAAAATTTAAGATTATAGTAGGTTAATAAAATCAAAATCCATTCATATCTCATTTTTTTTTTTTATTACAAGAAAAAGTAACTTAACCTCGTAATCACATTATCACATTTGGGCAATGATGCTTAACAATTAAATCTTCATAAGAGATTATAAGACAAACATTATATAATGCAATGTAAGCAAACAAAAACCAAATCTTCTATGAAATTTTTATCAGTTTTTGGCGCCAAATTTAAACAAAAATTAAATATTCGCATTTGCGAATGTCGGTAGCAGATATTTGCATTCGCATTTGCATTCGCGAATGTTTAACAAATGATATTCGTTACATAACTAATATACACTCATATTTGGCATCATTCGCTCTCCGTAAAGTTAAATTAACCAATCAGCACTATTTTATACACCATGAATTGAATTTGATCGTTTCATAGTCCTTAATCTGCTGTAATGCTGGGAAAACAGAAATAGATTTCAAGTTGGCTCTAAAATCAAGAAAACCAGCCAAGAAATGAGGTTAAAATTAAATTACATCATTTAAAGAACGATTATTTACTGTTAAGCTAGGGGCGCTGAGGTGATTTCAGCGACGTATCAAGACTGTAGCGTTTTTAAGGGGGAGATACCTGTAAACGCAAAAATTTTGCTTAATTTTTATTATTTTTTTTTATGAAAAATGTTAAATGTATTTATACAAAACGAGCATACATTTACTAGAGGCAGCCTTGCCGTTTGGCAGTGCGAATAAGCGTGCGAGAGAGAAAAAAGATGGTATAACCTTTCTCCGTGGCTCCAAAGAGTCGATTGAACGACGAGGAGAAGCCGACCAATCAGAACGCAGAGCGGGGTGTATAAATTCCTTTCACCGACCAATGAGCCAGTTGGAGGGGGAGAGAAAGGTTATACCGCTATTCTTTCTCTCTTACACAAATGTTTGCTTTCCAAGCGGATCCCCAAAAAACAGTTTACAATAAATCAGTAAAACTTGTTTAGAATCTAAAATTATATAGAAATTCTATCAGAAATCACAAAATAAGTCAGTCCAAAAATTAAAAAAATCTCACACAAGCGGCCAGTAAAATCGGTCTGCCGGTCCGTTTTGCGCATGATTTAAGACCCTAAGCGATGACTACCGCCACAGCGCACGGACACAGTTTTTCGCCCATAAAATGTAACTTTTGGACTGCGCATCTGATACCCTTTTCCAGTCCATATGAAGGTCAGTGGCGGAGAAGAAATGTATATCCGGGTAAATCTGTAATTTAACGTTAAAAGATTTTTGAAGCACATGAATCGAGGTGAAACCTTTTGCATCTTCTTTAGAAATGAATCAACTACAAAGTGTCGAAAAAAAATAGAGGATCCTACGAAAGAAGGTGTTTTTTAGCCCATTTTTTTCACTCTTTTTAACCCCACAAGCATAAAATTATTTAAAAAGGTTTTTTTTTTTAAGTCTTTGGTCCACGGAATTTAAATATGATGTTTAATTACATTCAAGGGCTAAAAAGGGAGGAATTTACCCTTTTTTTAACCCCTACACCCCTAAAATATACATTTCGCTAAAAAAAAGTTTTTTACCATTAAAACCTATATGTACCATTAAAAATGGAGGAAAAACTTAATTTAGCGAAATGATTGTTTTAGGGGTTTACGTCTTCTATGCGCTGAGTAAAGTAAATAAATAAAAAAGCAAATAAATTAAATATCGATTGAGTTTAAATTTTTTATTCTTCGAATAAATAAAACATCGCCGTAAGTAAAGTGTATAAAAAGGGTATTTTAAAACAGTTTAGGGTTTATTTGTAAATTTGTTATTGTCCACAAACCAATACTTTTTTACTCGCTTTTAAAATGGAAAACATTGTTTAGGTTTACAAAACACCACGATTTTATTCATGGCGTCTCCAGAGGTTCAGAAAAATAATACAAAAAAACAGTCTTTATTTCCCTGCTAATGTAGGTTTTTATAGGTATAAAGGGATTTTTTTTATTCAACATTTTCCAGACCTACATTTTTATTTTCTTTGTTCGACTAATTCTACAAAGTGACTAAATGTATATTCGTCACCAAAAAACACCTTCGTGTTTCCTAATCCTCTATTTTTGAATCGTCAATTTTCACTCGTAACCTAAATACATTTTTTAGCACCAAAATTGCGTTTTTATATTTAGTGAACATATTTTCTATATTAAAGTTCAGGTCCGGACTTGCGAAAAACTGCAGATTTTAAATATTAAATAGCCTATGTATTAAACTTTTGAAAATTTTGTGTTTTATTTTCTGAGAGCCTAAAAACTAATTTTAATGACGGTTGTTGTTGCCACACTCACTGTTTAATCATAATAAAAAAAAATAGTCTTCAATTTCCAGTTAATGTAGGTTTTTATAGGTATAAAGGGATTTTTTCAATCAACGTTTTCCATACCTAAATTTTTATTTTCTTTGTTCGACTAATTCTACAAAGTGACTAAATGTATATTCGTCACCAAAAAAACACCTTTGTGTTTCCTAATCATCTATTTTTAGTTCGTCCATTTTCGTCCACCTAGATACATTTTTTAGCACCATATATATATATATATATATATATATATATATATATATATATATATATATATATATATATATATATATATATATATAT
>JAHBCN010006081.1:50680-80386 GCA_019359885.1 Listronotus oregonensis | reverse complement strand
AAATCAAACAAGCCGTAACCAGAAAGACCCATAATATGACAATATCTGACTCTTTTGAGTCTTTTGATTTTATATGGTAATAGGTAGAAAAAAATTATATCAGAAAATACTGCATTATAATTATAAAATTATTTGATTAAATATTTTAAAAAAAAAATAACCCCTGATTGCAAAAAGTATATTTCCTTATCTGAATTATATTTAGATCCCAAGGTACCGCATGACAGCACACTGTAAGGTATTAAAGTTTCCTATAAAAAAACAACAAATTTCAAACACCCTGTGTTTAACTACAAAAATCAAAATTTTTTCACTCTTCAATATGATTTTATCAATATAAGCTTTGATAGGTGCCGCCCCCCGCCTCAATATAGTTTGAATAATTTGCAAAAACTCATTGGTAAAATCATCTTGAAGAGTAAAGAGGGTTGTAATTTTTGCAGTCAGATAAAGGGTTTTCATTAAAAATTAATAATTAATCCCACCTCACCTACTTAAATCATGAAAAGAAAAAAAAAAAAAAAGGCTTTTTTTTCATTATTATAAACACTCAAGGCAATAAGAAGTTAAAATGACCTTAAGACATGCTTAATACTCTTTTAAAGCATCACTAATATTTCACCACCACTAACTGTTAAACAATTCCTTCCTAAGCACTTTTCAAAACCATATTATATTATAATTTGAAACAGAAAAACATCAGTCTGCGGAGTATCTCAAAAATTTGTTCGAGCATGTTTAAAAAAAAATTACCATTTATAGCAAATACAAAAAAAGATAAAGCCTCTGTTTTGTAGATAAAGGTAAGAAAAAAAATAATGAATAACGCATTTTAAAAAAACCGCTACAACAGATGGATTTTTTCCTGGAATTTTCTGTCCTGAAAAAATTAAGGTGGTTGAAAAAGTTTACCCATCAACATTTATTAATTTTATCGTGTAAAAAGTGTTTAGATCTTTAAATCTAATTACATATTATAATACTTATTTAAATTTAGACAAAATATATGAAAATTTCTGGTTTAAATCACGTTTTAATCGGCAAGCATGTCTAAACGACAGATAATGATGGAATAATACTAGTGCGCATACGCAATGGCCGGAATTATTATTTACTTTTAGAAAATAAGAAATAATGGTTGTTTGTATACACAAAACCTGAAAATATATACTGTTATGGACCTACATAAATATATTAAAAAAACTAATCGTAGAAAAGGACATTTACATTTTAATTTTAAAATATAAAATTTCATGATTTAATTTTCCCGCCCACCCGAGATCTTCTGTTGCCAAATGTTGTCTGTGGACAATGTTGCTATTTTAGTGACACCCCCCTGCACTGCATCCTGTTACTGAAAATAAAAACGTAGTACCTACCAAAGCCGTAGCCAGGAATAATTTTTGGGAGGGGTTAGCCTTTTGTGTCAGGGGTATCGACTCTGCAAAATTGGGTGATCTTTTCGGGGTACTACATACAGGGTGGCCCAACGAAAAGGTCGCACTCTTATTTGTGACTCCTGGTATATTTTGGGAAACACGCTCGGACACGTCAATTTTGATTTTTATGGGGGAGCATTTTTATCTATAGCCGTACAATACAGGGTGGTCCAAAAATAAGATATTGCTTTACACTTAAGATTTTGAAAATTGAAAAATTTTGGATTCTCTATGACGTTTTTAGTAACTTTTGTTAATAAAATTTATACCCATCTTTAATCGTTGTAAAGTTATTTAAGTTAATGTTAAAATTTGACCAACTTAACTTAATACTTAAAATAATCGATTGCATAGCTAAAAATAATAATCATGGATACCATCAAGAAAACATATAGCATCAGTGTCATCATATGTCATAGGAAAACTTTGTCTTTGATTTCAAATTGTAAACTTACCTAGTTCTGATAAATATTAAACAATAATTTATTCAGTTCAAGAAGGGGTAAAAATAATAAGACTAATTATTAAAAGCTACTGTCCGGTTTTTTAATGCATTACATTCAGACAAAAATATTAACGATGAGTATGTGGCTAATTAATGAGAAAATTTGAAGAAACTGGATCTTTATCTAATATTCGCCGTAATCGCCATTAAAAAATCGACCAGTTAGAAATGAAGTCGCAGAATTATCAGTGATGGAACACGTAGCACTTGACGACACCCAAGGCACTCGTGGACTGGCTATTCTTTAGGATTTACATGCTTAACAGCACAGAGAATTTTGAAAGACAATTAATTTCACCCGTATAAGATAAAACTTGTCCATGAGCTGCACGAAGTTGTGTCCCAACTTTTAATCAACAATGCAATCATGTTATTTAACATTTGTTTCTCGATGAGTGTAGGGTCTATTTACATGGTGCTGTAAATAGAAATAATTTCGATATTGGAGTGACTGAAATCCACATCTGTTTCGAGAGGTACAACCGAAATCCTGAAAAAATAAAATGTGTGGGCCGGCATTTTCGTAAATCATATTGTAGGACCTTCCTTTATTCCTAGAAACTTGACGGGCAAGACGTACTTGGACATGTTAGAAAATACAATAGAACCACGAATTACCGAAATAATAGAAAATAGAGTTAATTCTAATGAAAATGATATTTATTTCCAACAAGATGGTGACCACCGCACTACGTGGCTTCAGTACGATAGTTTTTGGACACGCATTTCCCGAATCAATGGATCGGCAGACGAGGCCCCATGGAGTGATCGCCGAGATCTCCGGACTTAAGTTCTTTAGATTACTTTATTTGGGGGTATTTGAAAAGTAAAGATTTTAGTACGAAGTTAGATTCTATTTAAGATCTTCGGGAGCGGATTACGGCTGAACGTAGAAAAATAATTTCATACATGCTTGAAAATTTGAGAAATACATATGAACAAAATATTTATTGTTCCATGGAGGTAAATGGACAACACTTTTAGCATTTATTACCACCTACTTAATAGAAAATTAATTTTTACTTTACCTTTAATTTGCGTATGACTGTAGGTTGCTTTTTGTTTTTTTTTTTTAATTCTAGGAGGGTTGTTTTTAATTTTAATGTCTTGTTACTATGGAAACTAATTGATTAATATTTTTACGATATATTTCCTTATTATCACTTTTTCTGAATTTTATTATAATTGTAAATAGCTTTACAACGATTGAAGATAGGTATAAACTTTATTAACAAAGTTATAAAGTTTTTGGAGATCCAAAAAAATGGAGGTTTCCATTTAAAAATCTAAAGTACAACGCAATAACTTCTTTTGGACCAACCTTGTATTGTACGGCTATAGATGAAGAGACGTCCCCCTAAAAATCAAAATTGACGTGTCCGAAACTTTTTTTTAAATATACCAGGAGAGTCACAAATAGGGATGCAAGCTTTTCGTTGGATTACCCTGTATAATATTAAAAGATACTGCAACTCAGATTGTAAAACCGCGATCCTTGCGCTGCAACCTACGATACTCTCAAACTAAAACTGAACATCGCTGCCCGCACGCGTTTGTACTCAATGTTTTGTTTTCCGCCTCAAAACCTAGCATTACCAAAATTATTCACTATAGTAGTACCACAGATTTCTTAATATTATAATATTAAGAAATCTGTGGTAGTACTTCTTCGTATTCATAGTTTTTTCTTTTGTTAAAATTTCGGGGGGGGGTTCTGACCCCCTGACCCCACTGGCTACGGCCTTGGTACCTACACAACTAAACTGGGCAGATAATTCTTCCGAATTTATCACCGCACTCCCCACCAGTCCCAACAAAGAAATGAGCCACGCGAGGAAACGAGACGGAAATTGAAATGCAAGCTATAAAATTATTATTGGTATTTTATAATTGGGCACATCCAAAATCGTCCAGGAGCCTCCTATGTTCGCAGTAGGGTGCGCCTTACTGTATATATATATATATATATATATATATATATATATATATATATTAATATATATATATATATATATATATATATATATATATATATATATATATATATATATATAAATATATATATATATATATATATATATATATATATATATATATATATATATATATATATATATATATATATATATATATATATATATATATATATATATATATATATATATATATTAAAACTCGAAATATGAAAAGTAGATCTGAAAAGAACTGTTTTTTCAAACATAATTTGATAAAAAAAATCTAAAACTTTTCCAAAAAAACCAAATACCGCTAACGCCAACAATGGTCTATCAGTAGTGCCAGTCAAGTCTACTGTCGAAACAGAGCTTGCTGTTTAAAAGTGTTAGACAATGTTATGGTTTCAATAACACTAAAATCTTGGACTTCCATTGCTCTTTATTTGTTAATTGTACACAACGTTTGGTTATGAGTATTCCAACCGTTTTCAAGTGATAACTGAAAACTTGAAAAGGTTGGAGATACATCACTAACCAAACGTTGTTCAATTAACAAATGACAATGGAATCCATTTAGTGTTATTAGAATTGCGTTGCCAACACTAATATTTTTCCTCATAAAAGGTGTGTTCTTTGGACCACTAACCTGCACTAATTCTGATTTTTTTGGAATTTTAACATTTTAGGAGGTTATTATAATCAGTAATAATGATTTACACAAGAAGCTGGTAAATTGTCACAGAAAAAAATAAATGTCGGCAAAAACTTTTTTTCATCGTAGCAACATTGTAAATAGGAAAGAAACCAATGCACTAAATCTGATTTTTTAATGAAGGCACTGTATATATATATATATATATATATATATATATATATATATATATATATATATATATATATATATATATATATATATATATATATGGATTATGATGATTAAAGTATTCATATATGTTTAAATTGTAACATATAAATAATCGTTTTTAGCCTGTTTCTAACTATTCCTAAGGACATCATTGCATAATACAGAATGACGGCAGTTCAGCAGCAACATATACAGGGTGTCCTGATAACGTCGTCCTTCGGCGATATCTCGAAAACCTCTCATCGCATAGCTTTCCAAAGCTATGCGATGAGAACCCGCCTGGAAAAAATGCTGAAAAGTATTTTCAAGTTTCTAATTTCACCGCTAGAACTTTTCATTAAGAACAAAATTGAAAACAGATTATTTAAAAATATACCATATTAACTTATGTCGTTGATAGTTTTCTTACAAAGTATGTAACATTAGGAAACTTTTGTCTTTTAAGCGTTTTTCTCTATTCTGTCAAATATATTTTTTTCCGGCTTAACCGATTCTGATAAACTAAGTCTCGTTTGGGGTTCAAGATAAAATATTGGTATAAATAATACATTTTTTTTGTTTTATCCCTAGAGACTGATTTGTGTCAAAGGTATAAATTTTGTCAATTTTTTCAAAAAAATTAAATACAATGGTTTTATTATTATAAGCCCATTAAAAAGAGCATAAAAAGGTCAAGAGACTGGTGAAAACTGCATCTCGATATCTTAATTAATTCTCGACTTATTGCCGAAAAACTGCATTGCTCGTATCCTTTCCATTTTGAATTGTCAGATAAACAACGGGCTTATAATAATAATACCATTGTATTTAAATTTTTCAAAAAAATTGACAAAATATATAACTTCACAAATCAATCTCTAGGGATAAAATAAAAAAAATAAATGTATTATTCCAATATTTTATCTTAAGCCCTGGTAAAAGCTCTTTTAAACGAGACCTAGTTTATCAAAATCGGTTAAGCCGAAAAAAAATAATAATTTTTTCCAAATGTACATTTGGCTCTCCCCCCACCCTATATTTAACAGAATAGAAACAAACCCTTAAAAGCATTTTTTTCTAAT
Organism: Listronotus oregonensis; assembly: GCA_019359885.1. Classification (NCBI taxonomy): domain Eukaryota; kingdom Metazoa; phylum Arthropoda; class Insecta; order Coleoptera; family Curculionidae; genus Listronotus; species Listronotus oregonensis. The sequence goes on along the minus strand of JAHBCN010006081.1, from coordinate 74,561 downwards.
GTTACATAGTTTGTGAGAAAACTATTAACAACATAAGTTAATATGGTATATTTTTAAATAATCCGTTTTTTAAATTTTATTTTTAGTTTTACGCCCTCTAGCGGTGGAATTAGACACTTGAAAATAGTTTCCAACACTTTCCAACATTTTTTTGAGGTCGGTTTTACTATAAATATTTTTTTCCGAAAGCTATGCGATGAAAGGGTCTCGAGATATCGCCCAAGGACGACCTATTCAGGACAACCTGTTTACTTATAGGAAACTTAATAGTATATTATAATTAATAGGTAGATGTATTTTGTGTACTGCATTTTCTACTCCTAAGCGAGTCTAGTAGTAAATTGGCACATTCAACAGTCCTCATCAGCTTTAATTTAACAATTTTGGCACTTTTAATACCCAACAAAAAAGAGGATGAGCGTGGCTAAATTCTCCCATTAAATAAAAAAAAAGATAAAATGAGAAAAAATATTCTTTAAAATCTTATTTATTATTAATCTTATTTACGTTTCTTAGGCACCGGTTTAAAGGCCGTAAAATAAGCTCTCTTTTTTATGTTATATTGTATTTACCGAAAATCGACAGAAAAAACAGTTATACGACAAAGTTAAAAAAAAAAAAATTGGAAAAAAAAAGAGTAGCCAACTTAAAAAAATCATATCTCGGTTACTACAAATTCTAAAGATTTTTACCGAGAACCGTTTTAGAGAACCTGCAAACACTTTTTCGGAGAAGCAATATATCTAAATTTACATGGAAAGTTATGAAGCAAATTTTAAAAAATAAAAAATGACGTTTTTAGTTTTTTTTTTTGCTTCCTTTTCCAAATATATATTTTTGTAAAAAAATTGGGCTTTAGAAGGTAAAGGTTCGATAAAAAATCTAATTTTGAACAACTTTTCTGTTAACTTTTGTGCACAAAAAGTGCATAAAGGACAAAAAACAAACTGGCAACAAAAATCTTTTGTTGTTTTACAAAACGTGTTTATAAACTACCTACCAGTCTATTAGAGCAATTACTTTGGTGGAATCTCTGATGTCTTTATTATACTTAAGTGTGAATGCGGACAATCGTCTTAAAATTCTATTTTCGTGATCAATAATTTCTGCATTAATATCCCCTAGTCTTCTATCCAGTTCTAAAATAAAATAGCTTAATTAAAAAAAAAATGCTTGTCTTAACTGACTGCGAGGATCTCAGTTGTTAGTTTCTTGGAAGGGTCCCCTAACGTTGCCTTCACATGCTTTGACCATAGTCTAAGACTATTCTAATAAAGTCCTCTTTCTCTTTTAATGTCGCAAAAATACCGGCGTTGACCTTGAACACATCCGGCCACGGGTGGCCGGATGTGGATATTCTGATAAAGTCCTCTCACTCTTTTAATGGAATGTATAATAATATGAGTGAGATTATTAATGTTTGTATTTTGTATATATTTTTGATAAACCATTATTAACAAATAGATTGCTTTGGTAATAAAGAAAATAAAAAAAGGTAGGTTAAATTGCAAAAAAAACATGTATTACAAATTTTACAGAATTTTAATAGCTTAAGTTTTTGGCAGTAATTATTACCAGATAGGCTTTGATTTTGAATTAATAGCAATAGATACATTTTACCGCCTACTTACAAAATTTTTTGTCGATTTGCCGATAGGCGAGGAAAAATTTTACGCAGCACGCTAATAATAGACTTGCCCATAATTTTTAGGCAACAGATTTTTCGATACTTTTATTTATTATAATTTTACAATTTTGATCCGGTTGGCATATGGGTTAAGGTTGTCTCTAATTCGGAGCTTAGACTATGATTTCAAGAGTTCAAATAAGTGACGCGGTTAAAAAATTCTTAGCTTCTGATGAACAAATTACGATTTTTTTAAATTCGGGGTTCCGTTAGCTAAAAGCTTCAAATATCGCAAAGAAAAATTTTAATTATGCATACAACTTGTTATTAAAAAAAGTCATCACGTCACACATAGCACAAAATATATAGGTACCCTATATATTTTGTGCACATAGTGACCTTTAACCGGTTATTTCTCAGTAGATAAGTGACCAAATACAATGTATTGGGTTTCAAAAAAAGCATTTTTCCGCAAACTTTCATCCTACAACAAATTTTTAAAAAATCCCTAGCCTCACCAAATTAACCGATTTTAAAAATTTCAACGAGATTTGAAAGCTTAAATGCTCTTGTATGAAAAAAAATAGCGCTTCATTTGAACAACTTTTCCGGGAAGTGGAAAAAAAAATTGACTGAATTTAATTCAACAAATTATTGTGCAAAAACTATTTGATCGATTGGTCTCAAGTTTTTTGTGGTATTTTAACACGTTTAAAAATTTTTCTTTCCTGAATATAAGGCACTTAGGTGTAAACAAAAGGATTCAAAATCCACATTAGTTCCAGAAAAGCTTGGATTTCGCTTTTAAGACAGAAATATGTCTTCCCTTCTAACCTGTACGTATAGTGCCATTTCGTTGTAATTGCAGGGATTCTCGGTTATTATTAGAGATAGGTTTATAATCACTTATTGGTAAAAAAACAGCAAAAACAGTTGTGTTTAACATTTCTTTCCAATGCTATGTTACGTAAAATTTAATTAATAAACTTTTGCAATCCATGAAGTTTTCTTCTACAATCAAAATTCGTACAGTTATAGGCAAGAAAAGTACAAAAAATGCTGATTTTTAGAAACATTTCACGTTTTAAGTTACACTTTTTCGCCTAGAGTTTTACAGATCCCGCCTGGAATATTTTACGAGTATTACTAAGTCGTTACAATTCCTCATTGTTGAGACGCGTTAGTAACTCAGAGTTGGTGAACATGTCATTCACAAAACACGGAAATACTGTATTCCATGCTGCGTCTGATTTAAGAGAATGCCATTTGTTAAAAATAATATGTTCATAAAATTTTTGTAACATAGTAAGAGAGGTGGTTAGTAACTTTGGAATTTTCAATGGAATAATGTGTTTTTATATTTTAAAATACGAATCTGCGTAAAAACTGGGTCTGTGAACAAAAAATGAATTGTTCCACTGGATACAGAATTATGATTAAAGATGGTTCAATTAAATTAAAAAAAAACAAAAATTTTAACTGGACTAGATTAGTGATGGGAAATTTCCGGAAATATAATTTGGAAATATTTCCGAAACATATATTATACATATTCACGAGAGTGTAGCTCGAATAATTGTGAGAAACGAGTTAAATTTTCAAAGTATTTTAAACCAGGCAAAAAATATCTGGCTCAAAATCTAAGTACGAATGGTATTTGGTAAGACAATTGCGCAAATGAAACAAAGTTAAAAGCAAAATAATTATAAATCAACAATATAAAATACAGTAGCTACTGATATAACAATGGACGACACGATTGATAGAACCGTAAACTTATCGATTTTTATACCAATAACTTTTTCCCTTTTATCCGATCCGCAAATTTTTTATTTTTAACATTTCAAATGGGGTTATTTATACATGAGTGGAATTGTCATCCAAAAGTTAAAACGCAAAAACCATTAATACGAATAAAAAATTAAGTGTAAGAATACAAAGAAAACAGTGAAATTTCTAATAAAGTAGGGGAGAGGTGGCATGAATGGGACACTTTTTTTAATTTGGCTATAGATTAATCATTTAAAAAAAAAAAGCACAACTGCGCTCTACTAGTATGATTATAGTCGTTACCAAAATGTTTTTATATACTATTTATATTGAATTTTGAATAAAGATAAGAATAAGATGTTATTTAAAAAATCATTAAATATGTCCCATTCAAAACCCATATGTTTTGAATGGGACAAGTAACTGTTATGAATGGGACAGAAGATTATATAGTAAAAATAATTATAAAGTAAAAATAAAAATATTTATAAATATGTTTAATGGAATATTTACATCATAACAGAATAACTAAAAACAGTTACATGTCAGTATTGTCAAAACAAAAATAATACGAACGTTTTTTCCCAAATCCGTAGAGTAAAAAACAGTAACACAAAAATAGTTCAATTAGGCAGATATGCTTTTACAAAATTCTTCCAAACTCTTTTTTATAATGATAAAATGAAATTGGAAATCTTAAAGTTGACCGAGTTCTAGCAGTCGCAAGATTACATTCCGGTTGGGAAGCTTCCTTAAAATTCGACGTCGCGGTACTTCCGAAATATCATCCTGATCAGGATAAATAAACTTCTCGGAGTTGCCGAAGCGTCTTAAAAATTTTATCTTAAATTCGTCGTCGGGAAGTGTTTCCTGAACATATCCAATATAGGCAATTTTATTTTTTTTTTGTACAAAAATCCACCAAAACAAAATCATTCTTCTGCACTATAAAGTTATCCAAATTTTCTAATATATCATTTTCTTCGTCACTGGTCTTTCTATTTCCTCAAAAAACTCATCAGTGTTGTCAGAGTCTTGAGCCACAAATTCGTCTTCATCATTTTCATCACTGGAGTCATTGCTGCTTTCTTCGAAAACTCTCTTCACTAATTTTCGTTTTTTCGCTTCCTTTTCTCTGCATTTTTTCTAACTTTTCAAGTGACTTTCTGTATAATATTCAATTCAGGTGTGTTTGTTAAAATTTTTGTTGCTCCACGTTTTCTTCCTCCCTTGGGCTTTTTTCTTCCAGGTGCTTTCGGAAAGGGCCGTATAGCCTCTGGAGTAACAATAGAGTTTGGTTTTCCTCCTATGGATGGTGCAACAGTTTCACAAGCTTTAGTTAATAGAGAAGGTCCTGGTACCTCACTAATGTTTTTGGGGTCTTCGTGATCGGTAACAAATGAACACAGAAATTCATCAGGACCAAAAATATTACGATTTAGAGGATATATTCCACTAGAAGCAAAAGCAGAAATAATATTCTCGGGTGTAAAAGAATTAAGAAAAGCCTTGTTTACAATTTCTGCAATTTCAATATTGAATGTTTGACCAGGTTAGCCAACATCCACTAATTTTGAGCCACTCGCATATGCGTTTTAAAAGGACCATAGACGGCTATGTCTAGCGGCTGTAACCTGTGGCTGCAATGTGGCGGAAAGGTGAGTAAAATCACGTGGTTTTCTTTGGCAAAGTTAATGACTCCTAGGCTAACATGGGTCTCGTGATTATCGATCAACAATAAAATTGGAGCTTCTTTAGAGGGCTTTGTATAATTAACGAAGTGTTCGAGACTGCTGCGAAAATTAGGTTCAGTCATCCACCCAGTTTTATTTGCAAAACCAACACTTCCAGTAGGTGCACCTTTCAACATAAAATTTTTGAAGTTTACTCGCGGAAATATAAATACCGGAGGGATAAAATTTCCGGAAGCGTTAATAAAATTTAGAACCGTAACAAGCTGTCCTCTTTCAGCTGATGTTGCCTGTCCTACTTGTTTAAGACCCTTTTTCGCGAAAACTTTTGGAGGATCTGTAACTGTAGTGACGCCTGTCTCATCACAGTTGTATATTCTGTTTGGGGTAAACTGATATTTCCTAAGGACACTTTCCAGATTATCAAAAAAATTATTGACATTAGTTGGATTAAATGCTGTAGCCCTACTTAAGCTAGTTTTCTCTGGCTTTCGTAAACTTAAAATTTGAGTGTGACGGTGCTTAAACCCTTTCAGCCAATCTTCACTAGCGATCTGGTCATTGTCCCATTTCTTCGGGTAATTTAAACAGAGTTCTTTTGAATATTTATAGGCCAATGTGCGTAGCCCCTTGGAACCCAAACCATAGCACATTTTTGATGCAGTTAGTAAGTATTCTACCAAGAATTTTTCGTGTTCTATGCTAAAGACTCTCCTGTTTCCTATATTGGGCTCGTGTTTAAAATTTCGAAAGTCATCCAATCGTTTGGCAGCCTGCATATTACGATTAAGCGCGAATTTTGAAACGGAGAACCTTTCTCCGCCATTGCGGGCCGATAAATTATTTTCAATGCAATAAATTACTCCACGCTCCATTTGCTCTGTTGAGACTCGATTTCTTTTTTTAACGGATTTTTCTTCCATCTGAAAAAAAAATCCACCAATAACATAATGTCCCATTCAAAACCCCATATTCCGTCCCATTCATAACCTACTACCCGCCGCGATAAATATGGCTACCAAAAAGATTTCTAAACTGCTAACGACATTATTATACAGTAGAAATTAAAATTGTATTCAGCATCAATGCCGTAATTATGGGAGCGCAATTAAACTTCTTCTAAAGCAAGCAATAGCCAACAAGCAATAATCGGTGTATCCCCGAGATCGAGATTTTATTATTCGTAATCGTAATATTATACGTACTTTTTCGGAAACTATTTTTCTAGTGTGAAATTCATACTGCACAAAAGTATAAGAAATATATAAAAATCTTTGTTTTGATGGTTAAAGCGCATTCTCACTTTTTTTTCGATATTTCCTAAATTTCCAATATTTTTTCCATGGAAATAGTTCCACTGAAAATATTTCCATTTACAACACTAGACTATATACGTTTCCGTGAAAATCTAAACTGTCTTTTTAAGTCAGTAGAGAATTTGGACGTGTTTGATAACTAATTAAAATATTTATTTCCAAAGAAAACACGGAAGCGAATTTTAATGTCAAAGTTACCATGTTAATTTTGGGAGAGTGTAGAAAGCATTATACGGAGCCTGCACCAGTATGAGCAGAAATGTTCTTCTTCTTCTTCTTCCCTGGGAGTTGTCTTGATTCACTACCGAAGGCAGCGCAGCCTTTTGGGCTTTTTGTGCCTAATCTCCCATTATCATTTATACCAATCCTCCCATTAGTCTCGTTCCTTCCACAAGTCTGTATAACCCCGAGACTGGTTGGTTGATATATTCCTGTGGGCTCATTTTCGGCTGCCCAAATAATGCCTGTCTTTTGTGATTCAACGCTTCACATTCGCACAGGATATGGTAGGCTGTTTCTTCCCCCTCGTCGCACATTCTGCAACTTGGGTCCCCAATGTATGAGCCTATCTTGTGTAGGTGTTCTCTTAGGCTATCGTGCCCTGTTAGCAACCCTACCGTTATGCGAAGTCTTTTCGTACTTTGTCTGAGTAGTTTGTTCTTCGTTTTTTTGGATGGGCCCCTTATGAAGCTTTTTCCATGTCTAATTCTACTGAGGTTTCCTCAATATTCCTCGTGTTTGTTTCGGATCCATTCCCTGGTTTGCCCTCGTGCTGTGGTTTTGGTCACTCCAAGGACAGGTTCTTGTCCAAAGTATGGTGTGGATGATCCCTGTCTCGCTAGCTCATCCGCTTTTTCGTTGCCTTCTATTCCCGAATGTCCTGGTACCCACAAGAGAGTTACTCTGTTGCGTTCTCCCAAAACTTCCAGTTCTTTTGGCATTCCCATGTCAGCTTGGACGTTACCTTGGGGTTTACTAGTGCCCCCAGTGACGCTTGGCTGTCTGTTATTATGCAGATCCGCTTTTTTATAAGCCCTCCTGTTATTTTCTTTTGCACAGTGCAGTAAAGCATATATTTCCGTTTGAAATACAGAACTGTGTGTTCCTAGTGGAATGGAGAATTGTGAATTCCTCATTTCACTGTACACGCCCGCTCCAGTTCCCTGCTCGGTTTTGGAACCATCCGTATACCACATGATGTCTCCAACCGTGCCGGGAAGATCGGGTTGCTGCCACTCACTTCGATCTGGAATTTTTACCTCGAAGTTTTTGTTAAATGAGTATTGGGGAATAATCTGGTCTGTTCTCTCGTCCAGAATGTTGCCGCCAACCTCACTTTTTATGTTGTTGTGTCCCAAACTAGCGTAGACAACAGTTGGTTTTTGTTGCAGTCGGAAGTAGCTCATTCTTTCCTATCCCATCACTATGAGGTTAGGTGGTGGAAGGTCTAAGAGATGGCTGCTGTTGGGGTTGTTTTAATTGCTCCTGTTATAGCTAAGCAAGCAAGTCTCTATACCTTGGCCAGTTCTGTAACAGCAGTTCTTTGTCGCATTTTTGTCCACCATACCACTGATGCGTATGATATCATAGGCCTTACCACCATGGTGTATAACCAATAAACCATGTTTGGTTTAAGGCCCTATATATGTTCTCATAAGAACATGGGACCTTAAACCTCTCTCTCTCTTAGGGGGTGGTTTAATATTTTTTCGCCTGTATGTAATATATATGTAAAATATACAAGATCTTGCTTACTGTACTTGACCAGAGTATCATATAGGGTTTTTCGACTTGCTGATTTCCATTTCAAAGTCTATTAATCTGTATCACGTCAAGTCCAAGGATATTTGAATAAAATGCTAAACAATCCGGAAAATGTATAGAAATATTCCTTGTTGGTGCTTTAACTTCTAAATTCAGGCTTCGTTTAATTGCAAACCAATAATTTTTTATTTAAAAAAAGCTCATTTGATAACTTCATTCAGTTCAGTTTAAATTGACGATAACCCGGAGAGTTCAACGTGTGGTTGCAACAAGCGCACCTCCACGTGATGACGGTGCCGGTGGGCAACGAAGTTGTCCTATTATTCGTCCTGGGTTACGGCGTTTATGCCGTCATAGCAACCACAAGTAAAAGTGTTACGGGACAGGGGCTCCGATCCCCAGAACCGGCGGCTGGTCGGGGTGGAAAACTTGGCCTCTGTATAGTCAAATGCTACAAGTGAAAAATGTCTAACTTTAAAATGAATCGAATGATTATCAGAAAAATCACATTACCTGTCAGTCGAACGAGTAAGTCAAAGTCTCGTTGCCTTATTTGCCATTCTAAAGTTGTTACGATACCACCTGAAGTTATGTTGACATAGGAATCATCTCTGTTTTCTTTCTTATTTTCTGAAGATGTTGGTTCCAAGTAAGTTTAAAGTCCAGGATGACACCCAAATATTTTACCTCTCCCTCAATCTTGATTGTTTCACCTCGTAGGATCAGAGGTCCTAAGCTCTATAGATTTCTCCTTTTGGTGAAGGCAACTATGGCCGATTTAGAAGGGTTTATGTTTAGTCCCTCCTTTCTCGTCCATCTGGTAACTGCGTTTAGGGCCTGTTGCATTTTATCCCTAACAGTGTTGTTAAATTTTCCTTGGGCCATAATGACGAGATCGTCTGCCTATCCCAATGTTTGGTGCCCTTCAAGTTGAAGAACATTTAGTAGGTCGTCCATGACAAGGTTCCATGGCAGTGGGGACAGAACTCCCCCTTGCGGACATCCTCGCTTAACCCGAGCTACAAGAGTTTCTTCAAGAATTGAAGTATATACTGATCTGCTCTTAAGCATGCAGTCTATCCACCTGCAGCTTGTTGCGTCGATCCCTCTGCGCGTCGACGCGTTTGAGATAGATGTAAGGGACGTGTTGTCAAACGCTCCTTCTATATCTAAGAAGGCACACATTAGTACCTCCTTGTATTTGAGAGCATATTCGGCCTTTTCTACAAGATCAGGTAATGCTGTTTCTGTGGACTTACCTGCTGTGTATGCATGTATGTCCTTGTGAAGAGGTCTGTTCGTAAGTGCATTCTCCTTGATGTGCCTATCCAGCAACTTCTCTAGGGTCTTTAGCACGAACGACATCAGACTTATTGGTCTTAAAGTTTTTGCCCCATCCTGTCCGGTTTTCCCAGGTTTGGGGCTGAATGCTACTCTGATTAGCCTCCAGGTTGTTGGTATATAGCCCAGAGCTAGACTGCCTCTTAAAAGTAGACACAGTCTATGTAGTAAAAGCGCTGGTCCTTTCTGTAACATAACTGGATAAATGCCATCCGTTCCTGGCGATTTATACGGTTCGAATGAGTTTATCGCCCATTTAATTTTGTCTACGTTTATCACTGATTTTGCTACCTGCCAGTCCTTCCTAGAGCAGTAACCTGGCCTTCCTAGGTCTGAACTTTTGCAGTCTTCCAGTGACATGTTGGTTATTGTGCATGCCTGAAAGTGCACCCTGAGTAGTTCTCTCATGGTCTCATTTGCCGTTCTTGTGTGACCCCCTGTGGGTTTCTTTAAAGTACATATTTTTGATTGAGGTTCTTTTAAAAGAATCTTATGGAGTCTGGCTGCCTCGTGAATTCCTTCGATTTCCTCACAGTGCCTTCTCCATGAATCTCTTTTAGCTTTTCTCAATGCCTTGTTGTATTCGGTAAGGGCCTTCTTGTATGATTCCCTATTCGATGATGCCCTGTTGTATTCTCTCTTTGCCCTCTTTTTCAGTTTGGTGAGTTCCTCGTTACACCAGGGCACATTTTTCGAGTACTTATCACCAGCGGGCAGTTTTCATTGTACGCAGAAATAATGGCGTCCTGTATTTGATCTGCCATTAATTCTAGGTCGTGCGTATTGTTTATTTTTCGCTTTGTTCCTCTCAAGGTAGATTCCAGGTCTGCCTTAAAGGCTTCCCAGTCCGTTTTTCGAGGGTTGCGATATGTTTCTTCAATAGGTTTATGTCCCCCTATCGTGAAGTTTATGTGTCTATGATCTGATCAACTTATTTCCTCAGATACATGCCATTCGATAACATTGATTCCAACGTAGGTTGTATCTAGTGTTATATCTAGTAGCTCTTTTCGTCTACTATTTACAAAAGTGGGTTTATTGCCTACATTTAATATGTCCAAATTATTTGCCATAATAAATTGTAGTAAAAATTCACCTCGTGGGTTTGTGTCCGTGCTTCCCCAGGTGATGTGGTGTGCATTTGCATCGCATCCCAGGATGAGCTGCGATCCATTTCCTCTACAGCTTCTCACCAGGTCTTCCATCTCCTTGGTTGGTGGTAGGTCAGGGTCATCATAGGGAAGATATGCCGATCCGAAAATTAATTCATTCGGCATGGCCCCTTACCCTCTGACCTAATTTTAACAGCTACCAGGTCTCTGAAACAGAATTCAGTTAGTGGTAGTATCTTTATGTCTTTTTTGACTATTATGCACGTTCTGGGGACGTCGGATGTTCTACTGTATATTAGTTCTCCAGCCACGTCCCCTAAACCTCTTACCTTTTCTCCGTAGCCGTAGACCCAGGGTTCTTGTATGACGGCCACGTCAAAGTTCCTCATAGCGTTGGCAAGGACTGCTGTTGCTGCCTTGCTATGCTGCAGGTTCGCTTGCAGCACCCTGATTTTCTGTCCTGGCATCTCAGCGGCCTATGGAGCGGAATGTGTTTCTCTATCGTGGTCCGTCATGACCTCCACGACAGTGATGTCGTTGTCCGTCACGACCTCCACGATTGAGGTGTTTGTTGGAGTTCTGCTGGAAGAGGGTCCTGAATCCCTCCTCTGCTCCCTCCTTGAGTTTTTATTTTTATTTTCTTGGTCGTCCATAAGGATCCCACGAGTAATGGGGAGGAGGTGGTCAGCGCCTGCGGTGCCCCTGCATAGGCGTAAGGCTATTTACTCTGGGAGGTCGCCTTGTATCCCAGAGGCTCCGTTCACGACACCTTTTGACCCCGGTGCCATCCATCCTTCGGTACGGGTCGTATAACGCCACTGGATTGGGGTTTGGATCCTTCTTAGTCTGGTTCCTCGTTTTAGACCTTCCCGCTTGGTTGGCCCTATCGGTCTAGCTCTAAGAATCATAAGAACACGCAAGCCCGCTCACCCGGCTATTGCCTTCGTCAAGGTGAGGATCCTTCGAGCAGAAATGTTACCGAATATCCAAAAATCTGATATGGTATTTAAAAGATTAGAAACCGTATGGCTCGGAGTCTGAAAGCCAAACCACGACTACGGACTGGAATCCAAACCAATGAAAAGATGGCAGTTGGTGTTTTTGGAGCATTGGGTATTGATCCTCACGCAAAAACCCTTTATAGGTATTTTGCACAGGTATAAGTTTCATCCTTACCACATTATGCTATATCCAGTGCTCCCTGTAGACTGTGAAAATCGCATTAACTTTTGCACTTGGGCCCTTAGGAAAATCTGTGAAGAAGACCAGTTTTTAGGAAATATTATTTTTTCTAATGAAGCCTCTTTTTCGAATTGTGGAGACGTAAGATTTTAAGTTATTCTTTATTAGCACAGACATTTGCTTCGGAAATCCTCGGATACCCTCGCCAGGCGTCGCCTCCCTGACGTCATCATCTCTCATTCACTTCTACTGATTTATTTTTGAAAATTTTTTCATTTAAAGTTTTCTTTTTAAAATGGACCCATAAATTGCCCCCTTAAATATTGACATTCAATTCAAAAACACTCTGTATAAAGTAAGAGCTCGGGATAATTTGACCCCGTTTTACTGCCCTCGGTATCCACTTAACTGTTAGCCCTTTTAGATTTAGACACCTAAGGGTTCAACTTATAAGTGGCCAAAATGGCTGACATATTATCGATGACGCTTTTTTTCCCAAAAATTTTACGCTTTCACCCCTTATTGCTTCCCCCCTGTATCCAACAGGTTGTCAGCCTGCGCGGGAACATAATTAACAATTCTAAATGAAAATATTTTACACAAGAAACTTCATATTACTAATGACGATGATTTTTCGGCTCTAGCTCGTAGACCATTAAGCTGATGTTCATAAAAGGAAAAATATGCCGAATCATCTAATTTAACTTAACAGCTTTTTTGGCTTCGGCCAAATCGGCTTTATTTGGCTGAAGCCGAATGTATGGTCGCGGGTGCTGACAAAATGTGGCCAAAACCGATCCTTTTGTCGGGCACTACTTATTTTATATCTAGGCGGTATGACCTGGCTTAAAAAAAATCAACAAGTTAACACGTGCAACTTGACGTCATTACTCCCATTCTATACTAACAATAAGTATAGAATGGCCATGATGAAAGCTGTACAAAAATTCCTTAAGGCTGTTAAAAGTATTTAATAGAAAAAATATATTTAAATTTACTTTAAAACACATTTAACAAAAAAGTCGAACCTAATAAAAATTTGTAAGGCTGACGGAATAAAAATTTAATTCTATTTGGTTACTTAATCAAACACATGGTATTCCCACTTAAATACACTAGTTTGATAGTGTGACAATATAGTCACTTTTACAGGAACCGTTCTGGGTTATGTTATCTTACAGGGATAATATTTTAGTAAATCTTTTAGAAATTAGCCATAATTTTTAAGTTTGCGACATGCAAAGTGACTTTAAAAAGCTCTTTTTCTGCCTATTATTTGTTATGCGTCCAACATAATCTGTTTAATTTTATTTTTTTCTTTGGGTTTCTTGTAATCAATAGTTTCGATCGATTTATCATATGTTTTTAAGTTAGTTAAGATAAAAGGGCAAGTTACTTACCTACACAAAGGGGATTTTTATAATGTATTGTGCCGCCAAGACAAAACTAAAAAAGGAAAACACAATAGAACAGTTAAAAATTAGTAATCATTTGTTATAAGCTTGCATACCATAAACTGATATCCCAAATATTGTAGTCTTTCGGGATCACAACCGGGTTCCCATTCTTTAATGGCCATAAGATGACCCATTTCTGGTAAATATACCACTTTACATTCATCAATAAAGTCAGGTAAATCGTGTACTGCAAATCTTGCAGCAGCCGTTACGTGTTTTGCAATATCTTGTTGTCGAAGCAATTCTAAAAGTGCAAATATAAGCATGTACCAATATAATAATACATATACCTATGGGTTTTTAAAACAAAAACCAATAAACCCAGATTTTTTTTTAATTATTTTAAAATAAAAAGAAATTAACGTGACAACCGGACTTAATCTGCGCCCTAGATAGTCGGTGTAATAAACAAAGTGTGAAACTTCATGGTGCATAACTTTTTTTTGTAAATAAATGCCGACAGTGGCGGCTCGTGCGGGAGTGCGCTGAAGAGCCGCCCACTCAGAAAAAAATCATAAACGCACAAAATATGTTTACATTCCATTTTTATATTTACTATAAACAAATTAGATAAATATACATATACTCATACATGTTACGTGAGGGCTTATAACACTTCTTTAAAAAAAAAACTTTATTTATATAATTTATGATTAAATACTTTACAATATTTTGATACTTTTTCTACTTTTTACAAAATAAAATAAGCTAATTTATTTTGTATTCTTCAAAATAATACAATAATACTTGTCAGGGTAATAAAAAAAAGAAGAATGGTTAGCAATTCGTAGTTAGACCTATTTAAATCTTCGGTACTGCTGTGTGAGCTTGAGTTACTGGATCCCATTACATGCTCTGTTCTAGAAAACTTGATCAAATACCAAGGGGATAATTCATACACAAGTGTTGCACCATGGAATAATACTAAGCATAAAAGAAGAAAAATGGATACTTACAAAGTTTTTTGGCCGCTAATTAGATTTTACTCTCTTTAATTACACGGAATTTAAACTACAATGGCATTCTTTAAATAAAAAGATGCTTACTTGTATACGTAAATCATGGGACAAATCCTCCTTCAATTTTTTTATATGAAAACATATAACAAAACGTTTACTGTTTTGTTTACTGAAAACTGCTTTAAATAAAAAAAAAAGTGAATCGAGCCGTAAAATGTCAGCAAGGGGTTTTCACAAAAAACTAGAAAGAAAATTAATATATTCAATAAATAGTTTAAGAATTATATTGTGTTCAACACTTTTCATATTTTTTTATAATGGGCTCCAGCGTGCTAAAATATGTCCATTTTTATTTAAGAATTACGTAATCAAAAACAAATTAAAAAGTCGTCCCATTGGTCAAGTGCGTTTGTGACCATTGTTACTTTTGGATCAATGTCAATCATTTTTGTTTAGTTGTTTCTGCTTTTGTAAGCTTTCGACTAAGACTAAAAATCTTAATTTCTTTAGAAAGGTTGCGTTTATATTTTGATATGGGTGTGGCTCGATTTTTAGTTTACAGCACTTTATATAAACTATTTCGATAATTGTAATAATTACATTTATTTTTTGATAAAATTTTAAAACCTTTTTTGGCACTTATATTTTTAAAGAAATAAGAAATTATAGAGAGATGAAAGCACTTACTTGCATCCAAATTTTCGTCCAATCCAAATTTTATAACTGGTCTCCCTCGTTTAGCACCAGCATTAAAATCTAATGCATTGCTTATTGATTCTTGTAACGCTAGTAAATTTTCTGTTACAGTTTCATTTAATTCGGTAAGCAACACAGATTTATCCCTATAAGGTTTGCTAATCTCATTAATAAAAATAGTATGGTAAATAATCTAAAAAAAGAATATGAAGACATTTATTTTACACAATTTATATTTTAGGGTATTTAAATTTGATAAAAACATACGCCTGTAGTTTTTTATCAATTACAATAATATTTGATGGGTGCTTTTTATTGGTCAAAATTTTTTTAAACAATTTGCTTGCTTTTTTAAAATGTTTTTATCAAATTTAAAAAAAAAAAACGCGTTTACCAACGGAATGGGTGGGTTTTACTTGATATAGTAAAAAAATATAATTTCCTAGGGCATCTTAACTCCCTGTAAAATATTTTGGCCAGGTCTGAATAATTCTAAAAAAGGTCATCGAATAAACCATATTTTCTGATTTCGTACCCTCGCGTTTTGTACACTTCAGAAATTTAACTGAAATATTCTTGTTTTGTACACTGAATTATTTAATTAATTTTATGCTTCTCGTTTCGTACACTGACCATTGTGACGTCCCATATAACGAACCAAATAAATACCATACTGAAAATTATTAAAATTTTTCTAATTACTTCTACGTGGGGATAATTTAGGCAAATTCAAAAGCCCTTAGTTCTGGTTAGTTAAAGCTGCTTTTTATATTCCCCGATTATATATCAGGCGAGATAAATCACTAGAAGTAGGAACAGTAAACTTTCCTGTTTAGGCCGCAATTCTGCCATGGCTTAATCAAACATAGGGATAATTTAGACAAATTTAAAAAAACCTCAGTTCTGGTCGGTCATGGTTATTTCTGGTTAGTTAAAGCGGCTTTTTATTTTCCCCAATTATATTTAAGACGTGATAAATCACTAAAAGTAGTAACAGTAAACTCTTCCGTTTTTAGTTATAAAATTGGATTAAATTTATTTTATGAACCATCAGAGACAGAAACCTACCTCAGCTTTTGGTGTACGAAACGAGATGTCGAAAACTGAATAAATAATTTTGTGTACAAAATAATATTTAGGGAAAATGTTTAAGGTGTACGAAACGCGAAGAAAAACAAGAATAATTTGAATAAACTTGGAGTAAATACAAATATAACCTTGCATAACGAACCCTTTAAATATCTATTGTTAGTTTAACTTAAAAAGCATTACAGCAAACTTTTTAGCTAACCCTGTAATAATTACAGTTATTTTATTGTATCATATTTGTCATCATACCCTGTGAAGAATATTCCAGTCTCTGTTATTTGCTCGTGAGTTTTGAATTTTTCCAATAATAAGGCTGACGTAACTGACATCCGGAAACTGTTTAATATTTTCTTGAACATTGTCGATTAAATCAGAGTTGGAAGAATCCAGAGCAAAATGTATAAAATTTAAACGTTTTTCTAGAATGCTTTGGTCATTTATTGGCGATAAAAGTATGTTTCTAAAAAATAAAATAAACAAACTAGATATAAATCGGGTATCATTATATATAGCGTTTTTTTAATAAAAATTATTTACAGTAAATGAATTTTTGCTGCAGTATTCAGACTTTATTATTTCAAGATAATAAAATGAATAAACAATATCCATTCATTTCAGGCCGAAAATTTCGAGGCAACCCATGTGCTACAACAGGCGTTTGGCTCTCCTCGTCTCTATACGATGTTTTAAGGTAGGTTCACGGCTATAGTCGATTACGCCATAGTCACACCATAGTAACCGACGGCGCGATACCCCGCATAACTTATTATCAGCCTAACAATGCTACAAAAGTTAAAGGTGGAGACCATAATATGGTATTTATTAATCGTAAATTTTGTTAAGCTCCAACATACATTATGTTAGATATAAGATAAACAACTTCTTATATTTGGGATTCTTAGATGGACTGTCTGTTGCAGACTGACTCGGGACGCCGCACAGTGGATCGAGGTATAGGGGTATAGCGGCCATAAATCCAAAAATTGCCTTATAAAGTGCTTTGTGACACAGATAATTTATTTATAGCGAAAAGAAAAATTTCTAAAGATTTTTCTATATTTTTCTGCAAAAAATTTTTTTTTTCAGCTAGGTGTCACCTAATAATATTGGTAAAAGTATTCACTTATACATTAAAGTTTTTATTAGTAATACTCCTGGTGAATCTGGTGATCTCCAAAAAATATTTTTTATGGATAAGCACCCCCCTCCCAACCTCAAAGGGTGCTTCCCCTTAAATAATTTTGGGAAATTTTTGTTTTGGGTAAACGTTAGCAAATCAAGTTGAAAAAGATAAAGTTTAATAATAATAATTAAAAAAAAAACAAAAAAACACTTTTTGTATCACTAGCTGTTTTTTATGCCTTTCTTAAATAGTACTTGAAGTTTCCCCCTTGGCAAAATAAAACAAAAATTACTAATTTAAGGATTAGGATTTAAAAAAATAATTATATGCGTGCAGTCTAAGTTTTTATAATTTTATTACGTCTGTAAAAAAGTTTTATTTTGTAAAGCATTTTTTTGCTCTACTTAATAAACTTAAAACAAAATTAAAATGATTTTGCAGAATACAAGAAAAAATAACACATATTTCACAAATTTAGAAAAACAAGCGCCAGTATAACTTCATGTAAAATTAAAAAATAATATTTATGTAACAAAAATATTTTCAATCGCCAGTAACAAATAAAAATATTCTATAAAAGAAGTTCTTTAGCTTTTTCATCCAGCTCTAAACCTTTACCTTTTTTCCACGTATGCCGAAATGCAGCCAAATAAGGGTCAGAGGATAGCAGGAGGCAATTCAAAACATCTTGATTTGTGGTATCCCGTGAATATTTTCGACTATTGTCTTTTCTGAACCTTTTAAAATCTTTATTCCTAGCCTCAGCTACTTTTTCACTTAAGGTAAGAATGCCGATCAAATAATAGCAGCACCATGAAGAAGAATTCGA
Source organism: Listronotus oregonensis (assembly GCA_019359885.1). NCBI lineage: Eukaryota > Metazoa > Arthropoda > Insecta > Coleoptera > Curculionidae > Listronotus > Listronotus oregonensis. Next base: position 56,605 of record JAHBCN010006081.1, on the reverse strand, counting down.
TGTACTGATGATGGCATGTAGTACCAATTATATAAAGACACATAAAGTTTAGCAGTTTCAAAACAAAACTCTTCGAATTTAACATCATTCACGAGACATTCGCTTGCCAACACTTGTAAAATAACTGCAAATTTCTGAACAAGGATTTGACTAACACCAGTTACTTCTAAAACCACTTTAGCGTTATGGAAAAACCTTCTGGCTGTATTTCCATCATTGGAAGTTCCCATTCCTTGTCTTGGTACATCAACAATTATACCCAGTTTCTCCTTCAGTTCTCTTTGCACTATTTTCTAAGTAGTTTTTACCATTTCTTTTTTCTCAGCGCTTCGCGCACTCCATTTCTTAATTGGCAGCTTATATGCAATATTTAGAATGCACTCCATAAAACGAATCCGAGCATGTATATTTGATAAACCATATTGAAAAGATGCCTCGTCAACTTGTTTTTTAACCACTTGATCTAGGTTGTTCATTTCTGATGGTCTAGCTTTACAAACCAGGCAACAAGCTGATGAAGATATTTCTGTCAACACTTGCCCCACTTTACCATCTATCATAATAACTTATGAGAAACATAAAATTGTTCAGGTAACGCAATGTCAGTTTTGCTTAAACTTTCAATTTCTTTTGAATATCTGTTAACTTTGTTTGTAGTGTTCTCAGGAGTTTTCTTAAAAAATTAAAAAAAAAATCTGGTCGGCAAAAATGTGAGGAAGAAGGATTCCGATTTTTCTACACTACAAAGTTGTTGTCTGATATAATTTGTAGTGGAACCAATGATACAACAAATACACTTTCGTCAGAGATATTTGGATCATTGAACTTTTGTTTGTATGCACTATTACCAGACGATCCGTCGCAACCCCATTTGGAAATTAAAGTTAATGACGCAGATCTACTTTCGTTTGCTTTCTCTTGTACATTATTTAACAAAAATAGCCTCTTTGCCGTGTGATCCAACAAGTTCTGAAGTTGCAGTGATGCTCCCCTCTCACTTATTACGGGATTGGCTAGATAACATTCCAATTTAGCAGTAGAAATTTGATAATAGTTTGGAAAAACTGGTGTGCCTTTTTCCTCACACTGCTTTCGTAAATGCTGATGTTGTATTTTGATAGCTTTAGGTCCACCATTATTGCTAAAGCCTCATTTTTGATAAACTGTTTAGGACATTGCTCTTTTTTAAAATTAATTTTCTGCCTCCTGTTATAATATTTTTTGAATGAGATTGGCTTCTTCTGTTTTGCCACTAGCTGCTAATTTCTTAATAAAGATTTTTTCTATTTCTGCCAAACCTAAATCACATTTTTTTGACGTAATTTTCTTCGTTGACTTCTCTTTGAGCTTTCTTCAAACATTTTAGAGGGTCTTCCTTTTTTTGGTATATCGGATAAATATTTATCGTCAATCAGAACTTTTTTCTCCAGCCACGAAGAATGTTTTTTAAAAAAATCACTTTTGGTTCTATTACTTTCCCTCCATCTTCGACGAATTTGGCTTAGGAACGATTTCTGCAACTGATGCTTAATGTCCTTAAATCCATCATCGGTCAATTTATACTGCATTCTAAGGCTTCTGAAAAACGTCTCGTCGTTACCATTACACTCTACATAAGTATCTGCAAGAGTACGCCTACAAACGCGAACCATATTTTATTTTCAAAAATAAAAACGAAGAAACGTAATTTAAAATTGTGTTGCGGTCTAGGCGGACTACTTTAAATAAATATATCTCATGAAGAGGCAGGATTTGGCAGCCCATTCTTTGTTTATAAACAAATACATTCCTCAAATAGTATTATTTGCTATAAGAGAAAACGTCGATAAGCGCCGATGGTATTTCTTTTCTCTCTTAAAATCTACAAAAATATGGATAAAAACGACGTTTAAAAAAAGATTCAAATCAAATTAAATTTAATAATTTTTCAGAACTTTTTCATTAATAGTCTAAAAATAGACAAAACATTTTCTTTAAAATATAAAAAATAATAATTATCTTGGACTTTTTAAAGCCTCCAGAAATATTTACATTCTTATTTGCTGTCGCTAAGTGAAAATGGCAATTAAATGTGGTGGGTTTAGGAGGAAAAAAAACATGGTAATAAATTTTTTTCAAAAATATTTTTGTTGTTTTTCTTTATACCAGTGATTCTACTTTTCAAAAAGTTTAACTCTGTGCGCTATTGTTTAACCTTTCCAAAATCACTTATGGCCGCTCTTTAACATATGCAAGAGCCACTGTGCGCCGCGCCGCGTGTGCACAGGTGTAGAGACGACCGTTTACCTAAATTTAAATATACCCTCGCATTCTTGAGCCCATGGTCAAAACACTGTGGAAGCGATGTGTTCGTGAAAACACACAGGTTCCACGATGTTTTCACAGTGGAGTTGTTCCATAAGCACACCGTGTTTCCACAGTGGTTTCTCGCTGAACCCACGGCGCTAACACAGCAAATCCATGATGAATACTCAGTAAGTAATGACCGTGATTACACAATGAATTCACGGTTTTTACACTTTGAATCCACTATGAATGCAAAAAATGAGCATACATTAGAATTCTAGTTTATGGTTATACACTATGTATACACTGTGGAAAAGTGGAACATATCCACGATGTTTTCACGGTGTGTTTACCATGTATCCACAGGGTTTCCATCGTGTATACACTGTGGGCAAAAGGATGCGAGGGATACCGCGCCCTTTGAAAGGCATAAGTCTTTTAACAGAAACTCGGTTATACCAATAACAATTAATCATTTAGTCCATCGATGCGACGGTGTCCGTAGAAACCGGTAACGGACATATTTTAGTAACAGGTCTCCTCTACACAAGGGACATTATCAGGTCCATTATGAAGTTCATGGATTTGACTCAACTTCCAATGGCAAGGATGGAGATTGTTTTTTATGACAACCATGTCACCTTTGGATGATGGATGAAGATTTGACTTTTCATTTGGAACGAACTTGTAATTCATTGATGTATACTTATTCAGTGCTATGATGTAACAGTCGGGTTATATAACCCCAGAGTTATATAACTCGACGCGACTTTTTTATTGCCACTATGGAGTAAGAAAAAATAATTCAAGAAATAAGAAGTTTTTGGTTAATAAATCATCAGCAAAATATTCCTTACTTATTTTCTTATTTATATTATCTTTAAAACACGTTACCTTACATAATTTGCATAGAAACACCGATTTATTGCCTTTTCTTTTTGTAAATAAACTTGACAGTTCATAAAATCAGTCATGACAATCACTAAAAATTCGACTAGATTGCCTTGGGATAACCCGTTATTCATTTTTTTCCCGATGTTTAACCTATCTTCTAAATTAATATGTCTTAAATGTTGTGTCAAATTTTGAAGTTTCAAAATGTTGTTAATTTTTTAAACAAAAAATAAAAACCTTTTTAATAAAAAGGGCAAGATGTTTAAAGGAAAAACAAATAACCTATATACTACTATAAGTAAATTGTTTGTTAAAAAAGTATTATTCGTATAAAAACCGTAAAGCAGAATTTTGTTTTAATTTTTTGTATAATTTCTAGGTACTTCTCTGTCTCTTGCCATGAGTATTGTTATTGCGCAAAAATCAAACTCAAAGGCAAAAAACATGATTTTCCATTTTCATCTATTGGACTAATTAGCTGTCAGTATCGTTTAGTTAAAAAGCTTAAAAACTCTAAAAGAAAGATGTAAATCGTTTTGCGGTAAGAAATGCAGGCATTTTTATGCTAGGCAGTATTATTAATATAACTTCTTAGCCTTCATATATATCAAAAACATTTTAACTTGCAAATATACTACATATTATAAAAGTTATTTGCAATGCTGTGTACATTATTAATATGTAATAAATAACAGGAGGCAAGAGGATATTGGCTTTGTGGTTTTTTACTGTTTCTGCAGGATGTTCCTCCCCCCTCTCACAATCATACATTTTTTTATTTTATGATATTTCATTTGTTATTATTTTTCAACGTTTTTGAATGGGTTATTCATAATTTATTTTACAATCTTTTAACCCTTTAGGAAATGAAGTTCCAAAAATACTACCACTTTCTATTTTATTGGGTAATTAGAAGCCCAAATTGCAACTCCCATATTTACTTCAAAAATGACGATTTTTCCATACAAACTTTTATTCCTATTTTAACTCCCCAAGGAATGTATAATTCCAAATTATTATATTTATAATAAGTTCCAGTATCTTTATTTACTTCTACAATGAATTGGTAAAAAAGTCAGAATGGCAAGTACCAAAAAAAACCTTAACACATTTTTATTAATTTTTTGCCATTTTAGACGTTCTTTGATCTTTGATTTTAAAAAACTATATCATGATGCACTTTGTGCACAACAATATCTTTCGCTTTAAATGTTACAATTAAGATGCTAATAAAGTAGTATTCATTTATTTTCGTGTGTTAAGCGCAGCAAGAAATTTTTTACACTAAAAGATCAAAATACGTCCAAAATGGCAAAAATTCTATAAACATGGCAAGTTAAAAGGTTTTTTTTTGGTACTTGTCATTCTGTTTCTTTTTTACCAATTCATTGTAGAACAGACTTAAACTTATAAAACTAATGAAGTGGCCTAAATTGAAACTTTGGATTTTTACAAAAATGATGGGCGAAAAAAGACTGATTTTTATCCCGGTAAAAACAATTTGAATTTTAAATTTTCCGCCTTTGAGTTGTATCAACTTTTTTGTCTAAAAATTCCTAAATAATTTCGTTGTATTTTTTTTAAATATAAAAATAAAATTTTTGAATGTTTTTACTAGTGAGTAAATAATCGTGGAAATAGGTTTATCCTGTAAAATAAAAGGTGTTCTACCATTAAGTCATTCAGTTTGGCTGTAACCAGGTTCGAGAAGGAGGAATTTTAGCAAAGTTAGTGCATTTTTAAGAATAGGTCTGAGTAGGGTGTTATAACTTAAAAATTGGAAATTTCCGCAAAATTTGACTTCAGATTCGCGATCAGCGCCCCAAAAAACCCCCGTTTACTAAATTTTAATAAAATTGGTCTTGGGCCAGATAAGTAAAAAATTACTCAAATTTCCATACAAAATTTCAACCTCCATTCTACCCCTTTCCAGGGGATTTTACTATAATCCTTTTGTAGCTAATGTCCCCTATTTTCTGAGTAATCAGAAGCAGAACTACCAACCCCATATTTATAATTTTCAAAATGACTTTTTTTATACAAACATTCATTCCCATTTTAGGTGAAGTAGTTTTCGAGATATTGCGATTAGTCAGTAATGTACCCTGAATGAATTTTCCCTTTTAATAAATTTTATAAAAAAATAATTATTTATAAAGAAAAAAAGTATGGGTGTTCCGACTTATTGTTTTTTTCTAAAGAGATTACTGATGAATTCGTAAATTTTTTTTGGGAATTTTTCAGTTCAGTTATAAAAAATTTCTTCTGGAATTTTGTCAGATTTTTGGGAAACACACCACTTAAAAAATTTTTATAAAATTCGCCATTCTTTTTATTTTTTAAAGTTAAAAAATTTATTTTAAAAAAAAATTCTTAAATAATTAAAACCCCTCTCCCAAACAAAAATAACAAAAGAACCAGCGTCCTAGATTTTTTGTCATGACGTAGCGCATCCCAAACAAAGCTCAAATTTGCGCCAAAAACAAATGTTTGAAATCTTTTCCCCGGCGCGAGATGAGAAGGGGCGCATCCAAAACCGTGCGCCTGAGACGATGACCGTACGGCAGTGTTTAAAAAACAACTCCTGTCTAAAGGTTTTTTCCCTTTTATAGGTAGGGTAAGATGCCGATTCAACGCCACCCTGACCCGGGTCACCTTATATCTTTATTTTGACGTAATTAAATATTTAGGGGAAACTTTTTGACGCGTTATTTAGGGCGTGGCCCAAAACTATCTGTCAAATTA
>JAHBCN010006081.1:0-50663 GCA_019359885.1 Listronotus oregonensis | reverse complement strand
TTTTTTAAAGTTTGTTTTCTACAATAAATTTGGGAAAAAAAGAAACAGAATGACAAAAAAAAAAAAACCTTTTAACCCCATGTTTATAAATTTTTTTGCCTTTTTGGGACGTATTTTGACCCAGTGTAAAATTCTTGTGCGCTTAACCCCGAAAATAAAAAATACTACTTTATTAGCATCTTAATTGTAACATTTAAAGCGAAAGATATTGTTGTGCACAAAGTGCATCATGATATTTTTTTTAAAATCAAAGATCAAAGAACTCAAAATGGAAAAAATTAATAAAAATGTGTTAAGGTTTTTTTGGTACTTGCCATTCGATTTTTTTCCAATTCATTGTAGAAGTAAATAAAGATATGGAACTTATTAAAAATATAATAATTTAATTATACTTTCCTTGGGGACTTAAAATAGGAATAAAAGTTTGTAGGAAAAAAAATCGTCATTTTGAAGTAAATATGGGAGTTGCAATTTGGGCTTCTAATTACCCAATAAAATAGAAAGTGGTAGTATTTTTGGAACTTCATTTCCAAAAGGGGTTTAAAAAGATTGAAAAATAAATTATGAATAACCCATTCAAAAACGTTGAAAAATAATAACAAATGAAATATCATAAAATAAAAAAATGTATGATTGTGAGAGGGGGAGGAACATCCTGCAGAAACGTAAAAAACCACAAAGCCAATACCCTCTTGCCTCCTGTTATTTATTACATATTAATAATGTACACAGTTTGAAATAACTTTTATAATATGTAGTATATTTGCAAGTTAAAATGTTTTTGATATATATGAAGGCTAAGAAGTTATATTAATAATACTGCCTAGCTATAAAATGCCTGCATTTCTTACCACAAAACGATTTACATCTTTCTTTTAGAGTTTTTGCTTTTTAACTAAACGATACTGACAGCTAATTAGTCCAATAGATGAAAATGGAAAATCATGTTTTTTCCCTTTTTTAGTTTGTTTTTTGCGCAAAACAATACTCATGGAAGAGACAGAGAAGTACCTAGAAATTATAAAAAAAATTAAAACAAAATTCTGCTTTAGGTTTTTATACGAATAATACTTTTTTAACAAACAATTTACTTATAGTAGTATAAGGTTATTTGTTTTCCTTTAAACATCTTGCCCTTTTTATTAAAAGGTTTTTATTTTTTTTTTTAAAAAATTAACAACATTTTGAAACTTCAAAATTTAACAAATTTTAAACATATTAATTTAGAAGATAGGTTAAACATGGGGGAAAAAAATGAATAACGGTTTATCCCAAGGCAATCTAGTCGAATTTTTAGTGATTGTCATGACTGATTTATGAACTGTCAAGTTTATTTAAAAAAAAGAAAAGGCAATAAATCGGTGTTTCTATGAAAATTTTGTAAGGTAACTTTTTTAAAGATAATATAAAAAAAAAAAAATAAGTAAGGAATATTTTGCTGATGATTTATTAACCAAAAATTTTTATTTCTTGAATTTTTTTTTCTTATAAGTGGCAATAAAAAGTCGCGTCGAGTTATATAACTCTGGGGTTATATAAACGCCCTTTACATCATAGCACTGAATAAGTAACATCAATGAATTACAAGTTCTTTCCCCAAAGAAAAGTCAAATCTTCATCCATCATCCAAAGGTGACATGGTTGTCATAAAAAACAATCTCCATCCTTGCCATTGGAAGTTGAGTCAAATCCATGAACTTCATAATGGACCTGAAAATGTCCCTTGTGTAGAGGAGACCTGTTACTAAAATTTCCTTAGGGGGACACCGTCGCATCGATGGACTAAATGTTAATTGTTATTGGTATAACCGAGTTTCTGTTAAAAGACTTATGCCTTTCAAAGGGCGCGGCCCCCACCCTTTTCCCACAGTGTTTCACGATGGAAACCCTGTGGATACGGCACACCGTGAAAACATCGTGGATATGTTCCACTTTTCCCAGTGTATACATAGTGTATAACCATAAACTAAATTTAATGTATGCTCATTTTTTGCATTCATAGTGGATTCAAAGTGTAAAAAACCTGAATTCATTTGTAATCACGGTCATTACTTACGAGTATTCATCATGGATTTGCTGTGGAAATTTCCGCAAAAAATTTACTTCAGATTCGCGATCAGCGCCCCCAAAAAAACCCCCTTTACTAAATTTTAATAAAATTGGTCTTGGGCCAGATAAGTAAAAAAAATTCTCAAATTTTTCCTACAAAATTTCAACCCCATTCTACCCCCCCTTTTCCGGGTTTTACTATAATCCTTTTGTAGCTAATGTCCCCTATTTTCTGAGTAATCAGAAGCAGAACTACCAACCCCATATTTATAATTTTCAAAATGACTTTTTTTTATACAAACATTCATTCCCATTTTAGGTGAAGTAGTTTTCGAGATATTGCGATTAGTCAGTAATGTACACATGAATGAATGACCTTTCGCATTTATACAATATTAGTATTATAAATAAATACAGTTAAGTTTATAAGAAATGCAAAATAAAGTATGGGATGTTCCGACTTATTGTTTTGCTAAAGAGATTACTGATGAATTCGTAATGTTTTTTTTATGAGAATTTATCAGTTCAGTTATAATAGAATTTCTATCTGGACATTTTTCGATCCAGATTGTTGGAGAAACACATCTGGCAACACGAAAGCTATTTTTGCATAGCCATAAGTGCGCTAGCATTCTTTTCTCATTTTTTATAAAGTATAAAAAATTTATTTTAACCAGTAAAATTCTTAAATAACCTTGAAAACCCCGCTCTACCAATCTAAAAATAGCTCAACAAACGAAGCCGACGCGTCGCTATGATTTTATAAAGTCGTGATGACGTAGCGCATCCAATCAAAGCTCAAAATTTCGCGCGCCAGAAAACAAGTGTTTGAAAGTCTTTTCCGCCGGCGCGAGATGAGAAGGGGTCGCATCGCAAAACCGTGCGCCGGTAGAGAGACGATGACCAGTACGGCAGTGTTTGCAAAAAACAACTCGCTGCCTAAAGAGTTTTCTCCTTTGATAGGAAGACGTAACATTTTCGTTTATTTTGGGCAAATTGCCAAAATGTTTTTAAGTTTTTGATAGAAAATTAATACAGTTTTCTGTGGTAATCTCTGATAAAACTGTTAATAATATTACAAGTTTTTGTACACAAGTGTACAATTTCTAAGCTAGTTATGCTATTCTAAAAATTTTTCTGTGTCAATTGTAACGTGATATATTCTAAGTAAAGTTCAAAAGTAACCAGGAAGTAAGAGTTTAATAAAAATGACTTATAAAGTAGTAGTGCAGGCTTTAGTTGGAGTGGTGATTGCGATAGTGGTATGTTAGTAATGGACAGTCAAGGTAATATTTAAAGTTTTGATAATTTTTTTCGAAACGTCTTATAAGAGAGAACTGGAATTTTTTTCTTGATAAAGCACTAAAGTAAATTAGTGACTCTAAGTTAATTTTTTAATAATATAATTTTTTAATAAATTAAACCAAATGTCACAGGATTGATAAGTGATACGGGTTGTCCCAAAAAATGTAAATAATTTCGAATTTTGATTTGGAAAAATTTGACTTTTTTTATGTTATAAAACAATTTCTATTTGTACTGTCGCGTTGTCGTATCTATACGCCTCATGGACTTCGGGAAGGCGATTCGGGTTTTGAGATAAATAATAATAATTTTGTATATTTTCCACAAAATTAAGGGCAAATTTTGTGAATCATTTGTGAATTTGAACCCGATTGACAAAAATGTAAACATCTGATTATTGTCTGTAGCTTGTAAGTTTATGTTTTAATTTTCTAAGAACTTGACAAATTTATTTGCAAAATTTGAAATTGCAAAACTCTGAATCATAAAGCTAACAGTGCTTATTTAAAGTAATATCGATCTTTCATATTTCTGTTGCTTTTGTTAAATTTAAACAAATTAGGTCAATTTAATTTCCGTAATAAAAATGTATACTTTAGTTTGATTAACCAAAAATTTGTCAAGGTGAAAATATTCTTTTACTTTAGATTCTCCAAAACAGCGACGTCGTACGACCTAGGTATTTGTATATATTTCTAAATATTTGACTTGATTAGCTGATACGCCCCTTGACGTATCCCACCATATTTTATGTGTATTGTTTAATTGTATATTTGTTTAAATAAAAATTTGACAACTGATATTATGGTATGGGGTGCCATTGCTTACGGTTGCAGTTCAGGATTAGTGTTCATTCGAGGTAGCATGACTGCCCAGCACTATATCCACGAAGTTTTACAACCACATCTGCTTCCCTTTTTGGAAACATTACAAGATCTACTTTTTCAGCAGGGCAATGCACGACCTCATGTCTCACGTGTTATTTTGGACTTTTTAGAAGTGTGTAAATCTGCTTCAGTCTCGATCTCCAGGTCTTTCCCCCATCGAACATTTATGGGATATGCTGGCAAGAAGGTTGCAAAATTCACCGCACCCTCCGCAAACGTTGGACGCTGTACGAAACTTAATTCAGATGGCCTGGGATACAAGACACCAAGGAGACACCAATCACCTAATCCAGTCAATGCCGCGACGACTTAACGAATGTGTAGCAAACAGAGGAGCTTCGACACATTATTAACATTAAGGTGGGATATCTTAGCTATTTTGCGAAATTTCGAGTTCCAATTTTAATCACATTCTATTTATTAATAGACCTAAAAAATTGTAAAAGTATGCTCAAAATTACAGCACTCCTACTGGGTGTTGCATTTTCTATGTCACTTAGTATACAAAAAGGAAAGGAGATAAATATACGTCTCTATATTGACCAAATACTGACAGAATATTTCTGTATTAAAATCTTATTTTAAAGAATTCAATCAAAAATTTGGAAAAATAGAAATTAGAGAGAAAAAGAGTGATAAATTATTGCACATGGATTAAAAATTGTAAAACTAAACGACTTAATCAAATAAAATGTTTAATCTTATGGGATATACAAATTTTGATTACTTTTTATGAATATTAATTAAATAGGTTCCAACAGATTACTAACCTTAATTCCGTTTGGCCTATTTTCGACTTACACCCAAACACAAATAATTTATAAACGCTTAAACCTTCTCTGCTACTTGACTCTTGCCCCCGTTTAAATCCAGCGTCATGCGATTTTTGGGAAAATATTTGCAATGCTTTAAAACTGACATTATCTAGGAGAACGTGATTTTTCCTACAAGTAAATATTTAAAAATTTTAACAAAAGATAAAACCGTATCTCATAAATTCTAGAATAAGATAGACTTTAAAAATTTTTAGGTTCACACAGTCGGTTACGAAGATGCAAAACCTAATATAATTAATTTTAAAATAAAAAATATGCGGAGCATTTACTTTCAAGTGCAAAAAATAATAAACGGTAGGCTATCTATAAAAGGGGAAAACTTATCACGCGACAATTTCTTTTCATATATTTTTATTTAACATTACCTATCTCATCTCTAATATTGTAAGTACTACAAAAAGTATTGACAATACCCATTACTAACTAACTGATCAGAAAAAAATTACGATCCAGGACAACATCTCAGAATTGGTTATCCATGGGATTGATTGTATTAAGCCACTAAAAGTCTTTGAGGAATACTATTCCTCTTTTCTCGGAATTACAGAACTTATATCATAAAATTATCGTATTGTTCTAGATGTTGTAATCTTCGTCTTAGAATATCCAATAGGTGGTCAATGGGATTTAAATCCTCACTGTACGATGGCCATTTCATTACATCGAGATTATGGTCTTGCAAAAAATCACGATTCTGGCAGTGTGAGGTCTTACGTTATCTTATTGTAAAATAAAATTAGGTCCTGCCTGATTCCTGGACGAGGTTGCAGTATCTCGTTAATATACCGTCTAGCCCTTAGCGTCCCATGTTCTAGAACGTGTAAGGCGGTTCGACGGGTAAAACTATTTTACCTAAACCATCATGAGCCTACCTTTTAAAGCTCGTAATTTTCTTATTGTTTAGATCCAAGGATCCTTTTCCTTGGCCTCTATAGATCCGTTGACGACCATCATCGCAACTGAGACAAAATCGGGATTCATCCGAAAAGAGAACAGCCCTCCATTGTTCCATGTGCCAGTTGACATGTTATTGTCCAAAAGTTCTCCTTGCTCTACGATGTACTTCACTTCACTTAAGCGAGGAACAAAAGCTAAAAAGCCCTTCTTGAGTGCAGTTTTGCGTCATTAAGGATTTTGCACTATATGTGTGTGGATAAACGTATACAAGTGGACAGAAAGCTTTTTTCGCTGAAACGCTGTTCGTGTGCTTTGTGGCAGGAATAATTTTACCAAATGACGATCTTCTCGGGGGGTAGTAATTCTCTGACAGCCTGCATATGATTATCTTCCAACAATTCCGACTTCTCTGTGTTTATTGCATATCTTGTTAACTACAGATTGGCTTGTCTAAAACAACTCAGCGACGTACCACGAGTGTAATCGCCCCAACTAATGTAGTTTTATTAGGATGTTTTCTGTAAGTGTTGTATAGTGTAACACGTTCAAACTACACAAAAGCACTAATCGACGTTTAAAATTCTTGTATCCATGAGCAACCAAGTGGTATGTTGCATAAAACCGTAAAACATGGAAATGCATCGCTAAACTATAATAACGCCATAAAGTAAGAGAGAATTACTCAACAGAATTACAGATATTTACATATCAATTTCGTTGTCACTATTAGAAATAAAAAGGATACGTAGCTTAGAGGCTCCTGAATTGTCACTGAAGGACCATATAGAGTTATTCCATGGCAAGTAAACTCCTATAGTATATTAAAACATGTTTTGATTTCCATTTTCATTATTTTTGGGTTAACACTCTTTGTAGTTAATTTCAACGTAATTAATCAAAAAATATCAGTTCTATGTCTACGTGGCACGCGGTCGTGACCATTATAAGTTTTTTTTTATAAGGGCGTAGTCCACGAAGACTTACAGCTTAAGTAATAATGTATGGTTGGTATCATTGAGACAAAACTTTTGAGAAAAGGATGTTTCAAGGGAAAGAAAACTCAAGGAATAAAGAAATGGACAAATTGAGAAATTGATGCTTCTCTAGATGGTGATAGGATGTATTAAAGAAAATCATATTTAATTTATTTTAAACCAATAAAAAAAGTAAAACATGTCAAATTTCGGAAAAGGGTATTCAAAGGCATACCATCTAGATTATTATATTTTCTTACAAAAAAGGGTTTATGTGCTAAAATATGCCATTAAAATTATAATAATTTGAAGGAAAAGGACAACGCAAAAGTTTTAATTTCCATGATACCTAGCCCGGGTTTAAACCTAAAAGGTACATCAAAGATTCGGTTTCCATCCTGGATCCTGGAGCCACAATCTAATTTAATTTTTTAAAGTTTTAACTTCTTGACTTGACTTGCAAATTGGGGGCTGTTATACCCACCGGCATTGCTCAAGCATTCGCCAGCTCGCCCTCACTCCTTCAAAGGCGGAGCAACCCTTCCGCTAGACATATTTCTTAGGAACTCCGATGTAGTCCGGCTCGAAACCGTATCGAAGCTCCCGACTATTTCAATTAAGAAAGCTATTGAAATGCACATTCAGTTGTCGAGAAATGCAACAACAAAATCCGGATATAACCGGTTTCTTTTAGTTCCTTTTTTGTCCTCACAAGCCCGTGCTCTATACCGCCATAGGTCAACGTCACCACGCGTGCTTCTAAAAAGAAGGGTTATAGGAATTACTCCAGACTACAACTTCACTACACTTTCACTACACGCTGAATGGCAGGGTGAGTTTTTCCATGATCCCCGACGGGAAATACAGCAGATACGGTTCCTTCTACCGCCTTCCCGTAAAAAACTATGAAGGTTTTTTATCGACCGCACCTCACTGGTCGGAGGTCAAACAGACACTCTTTTAACTTTTTAAATGCAGGGATTTCGGAAGTGAGCAGACGCGCGGTAGCTACAACATGTTTCTGTAAGTGCCCCATTCTGTATCACAGATTATGAATTATTGACCCTCACAAAGTCGGACGTCCATATATAATTTAAAAAATGCCCCTAAAATGTCAAATACACTGGCCGCACTTTTAGATGGTAAGTGACTTCCTCTGAGATTATATTCCTCGCCTTCAACGGTCATAAACTTCTTGTAGCTATCAAAAGGTTGTACGATACTACGGATCACAAAGCTGCTGAAAAAATAAGTCTATATGAGCAAAAAAGATTAAAATATAAAAACTGTATTTTGTAATCGACAACTGTGTTTCCAGAAAAACTTATTACGTTTTATGTTTATTGGTTTATAAATAAAGTCACTTTAATTTTTCTAACATATCTTTATATACCTTATATTAATTTTTAGCTGTATTTTTTTCACTCTTAAAACCTAAATTATTCAAACAGACCAGTTTTTTTAGGCCAAAAAGTGTTCACCACAAAACCAGCATTTAGTAACTACAAAAAAGTTGGGATATTTCTTATTTTTGTTTCAGTAAATAAGCTATTTTTAAGAGAAGGACATACATCTGTACTTTTAAAAATGAAATTTATCAAATCAGGTTTCGTCTATACAATACCCAAACGTTAATAAACGGTGGTCAGTAGTACTAACACGTTTTCTAGCAGATGCTTCATAACTACATTACAAAAAATAATAATTGTGTATTTTGAAACTTGAGATATGTAAGAAAATAATCCGAATCCAACGGTTCTTAATTCTTAAACTTCCGTCAAGAGCGGGCTAATTAAAATATTTAAGACACGTATTTCTCTACATACTGTGCTTTTTGTAAGTTACCTATCTACCGTAACCTATTTTGCATTGTTTCATTCAAAATAGATAGGTTTAAATTGTGAGTACTTACATTGTTACTTGATTTATATGCAAAAAATTTGCTTCACCGGGTTCCATACCAAATACTGACAAGTTTTTCTCAAAATATTTGTACAGTCCTCCTAAGGCTTGAACAGATAATCTATGATTTAAGTTGATTAATGAGTGAATATACAATTCCTGTTTTATATCTAATCCATCTAGTACATTTGAAGCTATATTAATATTGGACACTATCGTTTTACAAGCATCATAAGCTAAAAATATAAAAGATATTAAAAATGATTTTTGATTATTAAACAAAAATATGGATTATAAGACACATTATTTAATCATTTTTATAAAGGACTTATAAGGGAGAGAGGGCAGGAAGTGACAGGTCCTCCACTTTCCGAAATAAATTAAACACATTTAAAAATAATTCAATTTTTTACCTATATTATTTGTTAGAGTAAATTTAAAAGGCCAGCCATAAAATCTTCCCGATAGTGCAAATTGTGCCGCCCGGCCTACTACCTAATCCCAGGCCAGTTTTTTAAACAAATTAGGATAAAAATAAATTTTTATAGAAAAATTAATGTTTATAGAGGGTGTCCCTAAAAGGTCTGTACAATGTAAATTTTGTCAAAAAATTATGTTAATTTTAGACATACTTAAAGGTGTTGTTTTAAAAATAAAATAAGAAACATTGTTTGTAGTCTCCAGAATATATGGGTTGCAAGCAGCAAAGAAAAACACAACATTTAAAAAAATCATTTAAAAATAAACTATTTGAAAAAATTTTCTTTTTAAAGTTTTCTTCCCTGAAAAGACTTGCAAAATTAAGAAAAAAAAATAAAACATTTAAAAAATTACGTTTTTTAAAAGTTTGACAGCTAAGATTTTCCTGTGTTGCTTCGAAAAAAATATAGAAATGTTTTCTTAAGCCTAACGAACCAAATGGCGTCTTTCGTTAGTTCTGGCAACCCTTGTAAAATTGAGAAAAAAAATAAAACATTAGTTTTTTTCTCAATTCTGTAAGTCTTTTCAGTACGAACAGGAGACGTCACTTGGTTCGTTAGGCTTAAGAGAACATTTCTATATTTTTTTGGATGCAACACAGGAAGGTCTTAGCTGTCAAACTTTAAAAAATCCTCATTTTTTTAAATGTTTTATTTTTTTTTTCTCAATTTTGCAAGAATTGCCAGCACTAACAAGTGACGCCATTTAGTTCGTTAGGCTTAAGAGAACATTTTTATATTTTTTTGAAAGCCACACAGGAAGGTCTTAGCTGTCAAACTTTAAAAAAACGTCATTTTTTGAATGTTTTATTTTTTTTCTCAATTTCGCAAGGCTTGCCAACACTAACGGTAGACGCCATTTGGTTCTTTAGGCCTAAGAGAACATTTCTAGATTTTTTTGAAAGCAACACAGGAAGGTCTTAGCTGCCAAACTTTAAAAAAACCTCATTTTTTAAATGTTTTATTTTTTTACTCAATTTTGCAAGGCTTGCCAGCACTAACGAGTGACGCCATTTAGTTCATTAGGCTTAAGAGAACATTTTTATATTTTTTTGAAAGCAACACAAAAAGGTCTTAACTGTCAAACTTTAAAAGAACGTCATTTTTTAAATGTTTTTTTCTTAATTTTGCAAAGCTTGCCAACACTAACGGGAGATGCTATCCAGTTCTCTAGGCTTAAGAGAACATTTATATATTTTTTGGAAGCAACACAGAAGATCTTAGCTGTCAAACTTTAAAAAAAAAAGTTTTTTTTTTAAGTTTTATTTTTTTAGGCCTAAGAGAACATTTCTATATACTTTTTTGGAAGCAACACAGGAAGGTCTTAGCTGTCAAACTTTAAAAAAACGTCATTTTTTAAATGTTTTTTTTCTCAATTTTGCAAGGCTTGACAACAATAACGGTAGACGCCATTTAGTTCTTTAAGCTTAAGAGAACATTTTTAATTTTTTTTTCGAAGCAACACAGGAAGGTCTTAGCTGTCATACTTTAAAAAACGTCATTTTTAAATGTTTTATTTTTTTTTTATTTTGCAAATCTTGCCAACACTAACGTTAGACGCCATTTAGTTCGTTAGGCTTAAGAGAACATTTTTATATTTTTTTGGAAGCAACACAGGAAGGTCTTAGCTGTCAAACTTTAAAAAAGAAAACGTCATTTTTTAAATGTTTAATTTTTTTTCTCAATTTCGCAAGGCTTGCCAACACTAACGGGAAACGCTATCTAGTTCTCTAGGCTTAAGAGTATATTTCTAAATTTTTGTGGAAGCAACACAAAAAGGTCTTAGCTGTCATACTTTAAAAAAAAACGTCATTTTTTAAATGTTTTATTTTATTTCTTAATTTTGCATGGCTGGCCAGCACTAACGGTAGACGTCATTTGATTCGTTAGGCTTAAGAAAACATTTCTATATATTTATGAAGCAACACAGGAAGGTTTTAGCTGTCAAATTTAAAAAAAAACGTCATTTTTTTAATGTTTTATTTTTTTCTCAATTTTGCAAGGCTTTTCAGCGGGAAGGAAACTTAAAAAAGACAAATTTTTCAAGTAGTAGTAGTATTGTGTTTTTGTTTGCGGCTTGCAACTCGTATATTCTAGAGACTACAAACATTGTTTGTTATTTTATTTTTAAAACAACACCTTTAAGTATGTTATGTCTAAAATCAACATAATTTTTTGACAAAATTTACATTGTACAGACCTTTTAGGGACATCCTCTAAAAACATTAATTTTTCTATAAAAAAATATTTTTATCGTAATTTGTTTAAAAAACTGGCTTGGAATTAGGTAGTAGGCCGGGCGGCACAATTTGCACTATCGAGAAGATTTTATGGCTGGCCTTTTATGGATAACTTCACTCTAACATATTATTTTAATAAATTTTTAAACTTAACATTTGGGCCCCCACTTTTAGTAGTCACATACACACACAGGTTAAAACCAAGATGTCAACTATAAATCACGATATAATTTTACAAATTACCACTGGTTAGCCGCAAAGTTGAGTTTGATCTACAGATTCGTGGTTTAACTCTCACCTGTGAATAAAATATAGGTTAATCAACACTTTAAGATTTATACCAGTTGATAAACAATGTCACTAAATGAGACCGGTAGTCTCTTGTTTTTAGTATTTGTAAATTTATTTATTTATTATTTTTCCTTATGCACCAATTTTTATAAAGAATAACAAACTTTTAAAAATATTTTCGTTGCCATGCTATATTTTTTCCTATTGCATTAAATATGTTAATATTTTATGCCATATAATAATAAGAAAAAAATAGTAAGAGTTATTTAATAACTGATTATGGTTTTTGGGATCCTAAAAATATTAGAAAGTGCTATTAAAGTTAGTAAAGGAGGTGGGTAAAATTCGGCCTCTTTTCGGCCATCATATACGTGAAAATTAAAAGTTTCAATTTTGGCCATTTTATTATATTTATACCAAGTCCAAGTAACGTTATTTACATCTACAATAAATTGGTAAAAAAATCAGAATAGCAAGTACCAAAAAAAACCTTTAAACTTGCTATTTTTATGGAATTTTTGTCATTTGACATGTTTTTTGATCATTTATTTTAAAAATTAAACGATGTGCTGTGTGCGCCAACACATTTTTTTCTATCTTTAATATTACACTTAATAAGCTTATAAACTAGCATTTATTTAATTTGGCGCGTTGAGCGCATCATGAAATTTTTGTTTCATTTAATTTTTATTGTTAAATGTCTTTTAAAGTACTTGTTTTTGAGAAATATTATTTAATGGGTTAATACTACTAAATGTAGGCATGAGTTATTGCTAATTATTAAATAACAGTAAACGTAAGGCGATTAAAATACCCTTTGCAGCACAAGTAAGTATTAATTAAACAGAAAGTTTATTCTTTAAGTACCAATAAGTTTCTTTTTACCTGCCTTAAGTAAAACGCACTATTGACTGATAAGGCATTTAACAACCGGGTTATCAGTGGCATATTTGGCGTTTTACCATTAATTAAAGTCAGCAACTATGTTTCAGGTCGTAATAACTTATTACTTTAATAATGAAAACTTAAGTTCGGTCGCCTCCCAGATCTCGTCTTTAATGCCAGCCACACACATTCCGGAAATGATTTGAGAAAAAACTGCACAGGGCGCGCCTTATGTATTTCCGAAGAGTGTGTTTATGTGAGAACGTCTTTGTTTTGGAATGTGTGTACCTTCAGCTTGTCTTAATAAGAATGAAACATACTTTTAGCTTGTACCTAAATGGTAAAATTATTTTCTGTTTTTAAATAGTCACCTTTACCATAAAACTATTAAAAAAAACGTATAGTCTAAATCCGAATTAAAGACTACTTTTACCCATCGTTAACCAAATGAAAATTATTTGTTTTATCAAATATAGTATGTAAACAAATGTATTGCGAATAAGTTACCTTAAAATTATGACTGCTTACCTAGTATTAGATATGTGTTTTTGTGTGAAGAAAAACAACCTGAGATATTCTTGAGATAACTCCAAGCAACTTATAAATGGGACACCTTATTGTTACTTTATAGTACTTTTAAGTTTTACAAATACCTTTTAATAATTTCTCTGCTTGTGGAATATATAAATGCATAAAAATTTTAAATTTAGTTTTGTGAGACACCCTGTATAATTATTAAAAAATGGCTTACTTAATAGTTCTTTAGAGTTCCTATGGAGATCGAGCAATCAAAAGTTTTAAAATCAAATGCAAGTTACCCTGTATGGTTGTGAACAAATCTTTTTCTACGACTGCTATGAAACGTGTCTAAAAACGCACGTCAAACAGGATCTGAAAATTACTAATTTTACATGATGTATGATACTACTGTGTAAAATTTTTTCACATAGGTTGTGTCTGGTTTGGCTAAAATGATGGATAAACAGCACGAATGTCACAAAAATTTGAATCAAGTAGGTCGTGATTTTTGGTTGCCTGATTACACTTATTTTAATTTCAACCTGACAAAAGTATTGTTAGAAAAAATTATCTATCTCAACACACTACATACTGTCTGTCTAGAGTTTTGAGCTATTACTAAAGTCATAGGAAGTACTGAATTTTAAATAATATTTTGTGGTGTAATAGGGTCAACCTATATTCTTTTGTAATTTTTTATTTGTTAATAGAATACATACTAAACCTATATATCTTGACGGAGGCTACTACCCTTAAAATCCTTAACTTAAAACCTCGGCTCGCCGTGCCAGCGATCCGGGTTCGATTCCCCGACAGGGAGACATATTTAGGTAGTAGTTATTTAAAATAACGTCCGTGGTGGCACCACAGCTTACTACAACAACAGTAAGCTGTGGTGGCACTACTGCGTTGTCTAAAAGGTGCTGTGAAATGTAATATTTGCATGTTTCAGTGCTTGGACAGCGTTGACGGAACTGGGGAAAAAGATGGGTTAAACATCGAAAACCCGGCACTTACGTACTCTGGTACTTAGGAGCATATATGTATATGTATATGAAAAATCCTTCGTGAGCTGTCACAAAGATAAAAAAAATATGGTTTGCTCAAAGTAAGGTTTTAACATTAATATGCTTTCTATTCAACCGCCACTAATCTTACTACAATTTAAGTTAATATATTTTTTATTACATTTTATATTGTCCTATAAAAAGATTATTAAATAATAATATTATGAGTTTGAGCCATAATTTTACTCACTAATTCTAGAAGGCTGTGGCAGCAACTATTACTCGTAAGCAAACTGTCAAAACAATAATTCATGCATAAGGTTGTCACAGATTTCTATATTTACAATGGACAATATTTACAAAAAGTATTGCTTGTGTAAATTTTTGCGAAAGTGTCGAAGAAATAGATAAACAACACAGTAACTTGACACTTTTAAAATATTTAGTAAAGAACGCTGGTATAGATCTATTGAAAAATAACCTGTTTAAAAAGATACAAGAAACCCTTGTTTTTATGCAACCATCGTTAAACCGCGTGAGGAATACAAAAAGAAATAAAAGAGTATCCAAGTATTATTTGTACGTTCTTAAACATCGAAATTTTATGGTCAATACTAGCGAAGTTCCGAGTCCTACCTATTCGCTCATGAAACGGAAAGATGTGTTCCAAGAATACCATGAAATACTAAATGTTTTATTAAAAACACAATAAGGAATATGTCTGTTGTTTTTTAATTATTTGTTGAATTTATTTAATAAAATTCCTTATTTAGAAAACGATAAGTGTGCTTTTTTTTAAATAATTCATAAACAATTCGTTAATGTCAACCTCGTTAGTGTCGACCAGTCAAAAATATTTTATTTTCTGTCATTTACTTTTGACATAAGCGTGTGAAAACTTTTTACACGGCGTATGAAAACTTTTCACACAGTCCTGTCAAAAGTTAAAAGAATAAAAATAATAAAAATCGCATATTAATCCTTATTTTCTGCAGTTGTAGAAAAACTATCGTGTGCAACACGTTTGAAACTGACTCTTTGCACACTCGTATGACTTGTAGCACTCGCCTACGGCTCGTGCACAAATATCTATATCATCAAATATAGTCTTTTTCAAAACTTGTTGCACAATATACTATTATAATTCCGACATATGTAGTAACAATTAGACGGATATATTTAAACGCAGCGCAAATATTAAAACCAAAAAATCAACCAATTAGTATAAGAAGATGGTCCCCTTAGAGACGATATCGCTGTGAAAATAACCACCAACATTTTTATAGTAAAAATGTTGGTGATTATAAATTTTTCAGTAAAATTATTGGTATTGGTTCAAAATGATGTCGTTTCCAAGGAGACCAAACACTTATACTAATTAGTTGATCGGCTGATAATTTGTAGGTGTCGCGTAAAGCGGTTTTTAAAACCTTTTATTCAACTTTCTTTGTGTAAATATCTATATACTATCTATCAGTCTATCTATCTATCCATCTCCCAGTTTAAAATAGCTAATTTTGGCATTTGCGAACCGTTTTGCCTGAAATTCGAGATATAAAGGTTTATAAGGATGCTGATTAAGAATCTCAGGTAAAATTTGCCTCAAATTTGGAATATAGGTGATAACAAGGATACTGATTAAGATCATTGGGTCAAAGTTTTAAAAATTCAAAATGCCGGATATTGGCATTTATTAAAATTCAGAAAACCAATAAAAACCGCGATTCGGCGGATCACATGCCACGCGTGAGCCGAAAAGAAGGCGCAATTTAAAAGTAATCGATTCCTTTTGGAATCGATTCCATTTTGGAATCGGATCCATACAAAAAGAAGTCGAATTCGGATCCTTTGAAAATTATAAAAAGAATCCGGATCACAGATCCTATTTTTAAAAAGTAATCGATTCCAACCTTCGGGTCGTTAAAAAGGAATCGATTCCTGGATTTGATTCCTACCCAGCTCTAATTATTTTTTATTTTACATGACAGTACTAATATACCACTATTTTTTTTCTTTAAATTAGGGAAAAAATAGTTGTACTATATCACTATATTAGTGTCACGTAGAATATAAAAAATAGAATTGACGTTATAGAGTAAGTACCAGAAATTTTTTAATTAATCAAAGCCCTGACCATTATTTTTTAGGCAACCCATTTATATTTGATAAAAAGTAGTTTTCATCATTTTGGCAGATGGGTGAATGCCGCCTCTAATTCGGATCCCGTACTATTATTTTACTTACTAAATTCCTTTATGGAAACAAGGAAGACATTTTCAGGAAGACGCAAATTATTGCTTGTTACTGTGGTATCAGTTTCTGCACTAGCAAGTTCAATAAGTACTTTAACATATTCATCGGCTATATTACCGAAAGTCAGTAGATATTTAGGGGAAACTTCTCGGTAAAGCGTAGCAGAAATTAAATATCTGGGACCTATATCATTCATTTCTTCATATACATTTAACTAAAAGCCAAAATTATAGTAATTAGTCAATAAATTACTTTGGCAAATATGGTAAATTCCCTCTAATAATCATCACTCTTAACTGTTGTGTCATAGGATCTATAACGAATACTTACCAACGGTAGGTAATTGTGACAAAAATACAAGCCCCAGCAGCATTTGTCAAACTGATATATCTTCTATAATTATAACAAATGGCAAAATAACGTTTATTAAAAACATGATATCTGGCACAATTATGGTACCGTTGAAATATATATTGTCTGTCAAAAATATGTGTGCGAGAATTTTTATATTTACACCAAAAAAAAAAATAATTTATAAAAACAAAGAACCATTTACACTATGGGAACCGTCACTGTCGGACTCGACATTAGAACTAAATCACAGTGGGGTTGAATAATAATAATAGGAGCGATTTTAGGGCAAAATGGGATATTGATCTTCGTTTTGATGACATGTGTGATAATTATTCTTCCTCCATTCGTCTCGTTAATTTCACAGACCATTCTTCGAATGAGATCCAGTACCGCCCCACTGGATGTTGGTGACCTGTTAAGCTGTTTTAATCGTTTTTTTAGAATAGCCTAAATCAATTTAGGATTAAAAATGCAATAGTAAGTGAGGGTAGTCGTAAGTGTATGACCATGTGTAGCGTATAGTTCATCTATGATATATTCATTTTTAAAATTACACGATTTTATAGTTTTAAGTAATTTTCGCTTTACAGGAATTTAGAAATTGTAATGCCTTTACTTCTCATAACAATAAAAATGTCATCTTTTGGTGTTGGTGTTGGTATTTATTTAAAATACGGAAGTGATATGACGCATTGTCCATGACAATAACCGAATTTGATGAAGATTTGGTAAAAGCTGTTCTTTGAACCATTTCTCGAACAAATCTGCTGTCATATATCCTCGTGATAGTCCGCTGCTGAAGACTGAGCAATGTTCTTGGCTGGAGAGCAGCGCATTTGGTAGTAAAGCCATTTTCACTCCCTGGGCATGCAAAATGATAATTCTCTTTCCTCTTGAGCAAGGTGCATTTAAAAAAACAACAATTTTTGAGTCATCCACTCCATCCACTGGTGAATAACATCGTGCTGTAATGAACCATGTTCCGTCTAAGTAGACTATAGGTTTGTTTATCTACGACACTTTTATTTTCGAAGATAATCTCCACGCAATCGAACTATATTCGCTGAGATTCCATTATAACCATTCTGTTATCTAAGTAGTTTGTAGTTAAAACCACAACTTATTAAAACATTACGTAGTGTTTCTAGACACTTGTAGTTATAACTTGAATACTCTTTAATTTTTCCTGAATCATTTGTAATGCTGGGAACGGCATTCTGTTTGTAAAAACCATACACAGTCCGCCGAATAACATCTCTGTCGCCATCTTCAATTTTCGTAAGCTTCCTTTGGTTCGTTTTCGTTTCACTCCATGATCAATTACATCCCCTTCCTTAATCACACGAAAAATTGTAGCATGTGACAATTTAGTTGGTTCACAAATTTTTTTAATAATGTACCTACTTGTGCTTACATTTTCCTCTTTTTAAACACTCATAAACATTCAAAACAAGTCTTTTTGGCACTGAACATGTAAATCTTTGTTTTTAAATTCGGGATATCTATATTTAACACTTCTTAGAAGCTCCTCTTGTTAGTTTCCTGAAAGGTTCTAAAAAGGCCATCTTAATATCTTAATTTTAGTAGTTAAAATTTAGAAACGAAAGTAGTAGTAGTAGTAAGGGTCCCACCTGGAAGGATCCCGTGTAGGGCGTTTACAGGCTCCTCCGAACTCCCCTTCTAGGCTTGCCAAATTTCTCGCTCTCCTTTTATTGAGCAGGTCCATGTGTTTGCTATGTTGGCTATCACGGTTGTTTGGGGTTTTGAAGTTTTTTGGCTTAGCCTGGAATCTGGCTTAGCGGAGTGGGGTTTAAGAAGTGACTGAGAAGCTGGGGCTCCTTGCCCCAGTGACCTGGACAATCCAGAAATCGATATTTTTATGTTAGGCCGAGAGGTTAGGTGGTGGTACCCGGGTCCTTCCTGTAGGTACCGGGTACCATCCTAAGAAACGAAAGTAAGTTTTAAAAGAAACATGACAACCATAAATATCCACAAACGCCACCTATGCATTTAGAACTAACATCTGCAGTTAGAAACACGTGGCGCTTCGTCAGGTCGGTCTATATAAGTTGGCATAATAATTATAAGAAATTGTGTTCCGACGTCCAGTATTTATTTTTGCGATTGTTTAACTTATACCGAACTAATCAGTATTAATACGCTATTTACTCTTATACCTTTATTTGTATTGAAAGCAAGTATTACTGACTGGTCCTGGTATAAGGTTTAAAATAAAGTGAATCAATCTGTATTGTGATTGACATACCGTTGAAATATATATTGTCTGTCAAAAATATGTGTGCGAGAATTTTTTTGCCTAAGAACCATTTTACACATACAAGAATTGTAGTGAAATTTATGGCGAAAAATATCACCAAAATTTTTATAAAAATTTTCTTGTTCTTTTTTGGTAATAGTAGATTTATTTGTGTTTGATACTAACAATAAATTTCAGTAGAATTTTTGCTAGAATTTGTGTGATGCTTATGCGCACAAATGCTAATTTTATTAACAACTGTTGGATTAGTTTAAGCTAACCCAGAAAGGCCAAAAGTTAATAAAAAAAAGGTATTTGTGTTCTTTTAATTATGTCAGATATAGATAAACGGAAGTTGTGACTATTAGGTGTGGCAACAGTTAGCTGGTTCCTTTTTACCTTATGAAATAATTCTCAATGACATTAAAAAGTTCTGCATCGAGTTTTACGCACTTTCTCGAAAATATAGGACATATTTAATATTTTTATTTCGAAAATTCTAGTAAGAATTATTGATCGTGTAATAGCCAAAATTATTATTGAGTAAATTTTCGTCACAATTATGGCAATAATTTTCAGAATAATTCTTGTATGTGTAAAACGGTTCTAATGGATTTAAAAAAAATATTTCTATATAAAAAAAGTATTTTCTTAACAAAAAAAAGTTATTTACATAAGTTTTTTCTATATAACATTTTAAATGTCGCCGTTAAAATTACTCATTTATACACGCAGGCTGGGGAAAAATATATATTTTTTTTAATTTAAAACGTCAATATCTATAAAATATACACAAAACTTTATATGAAACAAACTATGTATTTTTACAATACCTCTAATTAAAGTTATATAACCTTTTTGTCTAAATGCAATATTTTTCGAGTTATATTTAAAAAACCGATATATACCTCTGGAAAAAATTTGAAAACATGTTTTTTTATTTTTGGATTTTTTTTGAAAATTTTAAGTGATTTGGGATTCAAATAAATAAAAATTATGATTTATTAAAAAAAAAAAAAAAAAATCACATAAATAAAAAAATATATATTTTTTCCTATTTTGGACTGAAATTTTTTGTCGTAATTACATTTTCGTGATTATTTATATTATTAAAAATGTTTATATAACTTTTTTATAGACAATTTAAAAAGCTCCCTTTTTTGTTCTATGAAATTTTTTGTATCTTTTATGGTTTATATAGTCGTAGTCGAAACATTCCGTGGTAGCAGGTTTCTGTCGGTAAATGTACCGTGTCGGTTTTTTGGGTTTGTTTTGATTTTTTGCTGTTTGACCCCCAATTTTGACTTCAGATTCGAGTTCAGCGCAAAAAAATACGCCAGAAAATCTTAGACCGACACCCAGCACACACCACTCTTTTATGGACCTGTGTAACTGTGACAACATAACAAAACTTGAACGATTAAAATAGTACTTAATCAACTGAAGTTGATCAACTAAAATCGAGCCGTAAAAATGAGCCTTAAACAAGTTGTAATATATTGTCTCGCATGAACGGTCATGTTTCGGTATTTGACAACAAAAAATATATGTATAGTAAGTACTATTATAGTAAGAAACATAAAAATACGTATAAAATAAAAAGATACGCGCAAAATCAAGCTGTTTAAATTTTGTTTTAATAAACTTTCATTATTTTCTATTTTTTTACCTTTAGGTTAAATCAACAAGTAGCAGAGTAAGCTCCGCGGCCATATAAAAATTATAGTCCGACCGAAACTGGTTTTCTGGCCGAAACCGAATATTCGGCCGTGGCTTCAGATTCGGCCGAATATTCGGAAACTCAAGTAGTCAAGTATAAAATTCCTTAAAATACTGAAATTTGGTGCATTTTACCCATTATTCCTCATTAATTATGACATGAAATGGAAACAGTATATTAATTTTGTTGTAATCATTTATTTTAATTTTATCTTCTAGGTACCTCTTATATAAAAATAATAATTACTAAAATTACTATTACACTCTTAGTTCCAGGGACTTCCGAAATCAGTTTCGGTTTTGGGCAAAAGTTTCGGCCAATTTTGGCCGAAACTTTTGCCGATCTCTATATTCCGCCCCTCATCATTCCATATCAAACATTGGCCTTATCAAAATTTTTATTTTGAGAGTTAATAATTCAGTGAGAATTTTTAGTAGACCAGTATTGGTGAATTTTGTGTACTTTATAGTACCATTTCTCGTTACCCAGCTTTATCAGCAAAAATATTTTAAATCATAAATTAATTACGGTATTTTTAAATAAATTATCATTTTCTGGCATTAAAGCGTGTATAATTTTTTAAAAATCATTTTTCTAATTACGAATGGTTAAAAAAATAAGACATGTGGTTTTATGAATTAAGGGGTGAGTTGTGGTAATTTACTCAGAAAATATAGATTTTTTTAAAAAATAAACATTTGCAGAACAATGAAATTAGAAAATTTAATTGTTTACTACTATGTAAGCTATAGGTTATTTTAAAAAATACCATTTGAGGTTTTAGATATACCAAAACTTTTAAAAACGATACCTTTTTATCAAAAAAAGAAGAAAGTTTTTCATTTGGTATGCAGAAGAATTCAAGCACATTGAATTACACCTGTTACAAATTTTACTTTACCCCGTTAATTTTATTAATGTACCTTTTACACCCCGCCCCGCTCCCTCAATAATCAACGAAAACTGTTCTTTTGTAAGGAAAATATTAAACACATCTAATAAATCAGAGTGATTATGATCATACAATTATGAATTATTATTTATACAAAAAAGTACTGCCTAAATTAACCACAAACATAATACATCAACAGATCACACACAGAAATATGATAGTATGTCATTTTATTAAAAAAAGCAAAAAAAATAATTTAATATTATAAAGTTTGTTATAAAAATACTTACTGTTTTATCATTAAAATTGTAGTAGGCAGCTCCTAATCTTCCATTTTTATGAAAAAGGCTTAACAAAATTACTTCATTACAATTTGTTGTCTCGTCTTGTGTATTTAAATCTTCATAACTTTTTTTATTTCTTATATCAAAAATACTGCTTATATTGTAATCCATTTGTACCTAATTAGGATCCTAAATTAAGAAACTAGTATATACAGTATGTCTCAGTAAGTTGGAACCATATGGAAAACTTTTTTATTATTAATTTTACGAAAAAAAGTTATTCCTTGCAAAAAGTTCTGCATGGTCTAAAACCTAAAATACAAATATTAGACATTAATTTTTTTAGGCCTTTACGAGTTTTGTCAAAAAGTATGAATTTTGCCCAAGAGTAAAGTACCTTAATTTTCGACAATTTTAAAAATTGTTATGAAAAATAGTTAATCAGAACTAAAAACCATGTTTAAATATGCAATTATACCCATTTACGATAAAAAAATATTTTTTGTATTTTTTTTTTTTTTTAATTCTACTTTATTACTTATAAATTAACACAACACACACAAGTTAATAACACCATTTTTATGTACTTTATAAATTCCAACGCGTTTTAACGGTCGCTGTTAAACATTTCCTGCTCTCAACATTTTATTTCTATGTCAGAGCATCCCAGATTACATGTAACTACAGTTAAATTTGCATTGTTATTGTAGACATACGTTTCAAAAAAAAAAATTTTTACCGTAAATGAGTGTAATTGCATATTTAAACATGGTTTTTAGTTATGATCAACTTTTCTTAATAACAATTCCAGAAATTTTCGAAATTGTCAAAAATAAAGGTACTTTACTCTTGGGCAAAATTCATACTTTTTGACAAAACTCGTATACGCCTAAAAAAATTAATATCTAATGGATGTATTTTAGGTTTTAGACCATGCAGAACTTTTTAAAAAGAATAACTTTTTTTCGTAAAATTAATAATAAAAAAGTTTTTCGTATGGTTCCAACCTACTGAGACAACTGAATAACCACAAGTAATTTAAAAATAAAAGTATTTGATCTCTTGAGAAAATTATACATTTTTTTATTATTATTATGAATATGAATGTTATAAATAAAAAAGGGATGCGATGCAAGTTGGTTGAAGTTATTATAATTATACCTAAATTATTATTAACATTGTGTTAAACACGTGCATATCAATTAATTAGAACCGACAGTACATACAACGGTAGTCAAAAAATATAAGAACAGTAATTGGAAACTATTTAAAAACATAATATATGAAAGTCGGATAGTTTATCTTTTATATTCTAGAGCTTATCGTCTTAAGCTAAAAATCTTTTTACATAACCAAAATAGATTTTTAACAAAAATTACTTGTTTATGAGCTGTTTGACATTTTCATATTGGCAAAAGCATCAAAAAGAGAAACTTTTAAGTTTACTTATACGCTACAAACCAACTTTTTAATATTTTTTTACTTTGTTAATTTGTTTTCCTTTCAAAGCTTTGTTTTCGCTTAATTTTACGATTATCTTACTTATCGTAGCTGCTTCTACCAATAATAAAATATATTTTTTTATTGAATGTAAAACAAAAATATTTTAATATTTACCTTAACTTTCAAATAAATCACAATTTATTTTAAGCAAATTATTCAAATTAGTCTGCTTGACGTACAATAAAACAATTGCCATTTTGAAAAAGGAGACACAGCATACTTTAACAAAAATAACGTACATTTAGATTTAGGTTAGTCAGGGCCTTTTCGATTTTATGGCACTAATGCGAGCGTCATGATTCAGCTTTTTAAAAGAAGATCTTAAAAAGAAGTGCAGTAACATATTAAAACAGGAAAAAAAGTACAGATCTGGGTTATTTACCTAAATTTAAAACTTAATTCTATATTTGCATATATTTTAGGTATTGCACTTCAACGGCGATTGTAAAAATAACGGGTATAAAAGCAAAAAAATGCAAATAAGGGTCTTGAACAGAACGAGTTTGTTAAAATGGGGTTAAGCTAAACAGAAACAAGTGATATTATTTGCTTTTAATAATATCCTTTACTGCTTATGATATAATTTATTGATTTACTGCAAATTTTTAACTCATAAAAACCACCCCTTGATATCAATGAATAAATATTTTTTAGCAGCTTTAATCGTTTTAATTGTGCGTTTATAAATTAAAATCGTTTTTACTAAATATGTAAAATTTATATATTTATTTATTGTAAAATTTTAATCCTTTAAAACCACCCCTTATTTTTGAATTAATAAAAAAATATATTTTTAATCAGCTTTAATCGTTTTTAATTGTGCGTACTTATTTCCAAAAATTACTTTGTTAAATCATGTATTTTTTATTTTAATAGCCTAAATATTAACAAAATTATCAAACGAAACATTAAATATTATTCTTAAAAATTTATTGTAAAATTTTAATCGCCGCCTTTAAAAGGCTACGAGAAGGTGTTCCAGAGTGGCCTTATTCGCGAATATCATGTGAAAAAGAATGTAATAAAATGTGCAAATATATTTTTATTTAAATCAGCTTAACTACATGGATCTGCAGATCCGAATTTTTTAATATTTAGCTTAAACAGTAGTGACTGAAAATCTTGATTGTCTGATTAACAAAAAAAATGATTTCATTTGCGTTTTTTGACTGAAATTGTCGACCTTTAAAATTTGACCTTTTCCTACTTTCGCTTAAAAACTGACGAATATTTTAAAACAATTCTTTATCAGAACTATTATCAGAATCAACCTCCTCTTCTTGGTCAATTGGAGGACAATTCTGACAATTGTTACTGCTGCATATTTCACATGTTGCACTACAAAATAGTCCAATTCTTCCGCAACTGCAAGGGGCTCTTGCAGTTGCCGAAGAATGATATTTTGAAGCTGCAAAATATCATTTGAAATAGTTTATCTGGTACAGGTGAATTTGCATTTTCAATTGGCTGTTAACATCCTTTGATATTAAGTCATCCTCAGTCAACTGGACAATACAAAAATCTTGAAATCCAAATACTTTAAATAAATTATTGCCAAAACGTGTTAAATTGCATTATTTGTAAGGTAAATTACAATGTTTACCTATTAAAATTGATTGCTTTTTATTTAATAATTGAATAAACAAACATGAACATATAATAGTTATTTTCCTAACAAGTTGACTGCTTGCCCGCACTCCGCTTCGCGTCGTTCGGGCAACGGCAGTCGCGTGCGGAAAAGTATCACTTTGCGCAAGCGTTAGAAACAAAATTTTTCCTACTAGCGTCAGATAATACCAATATTAAAGCAATGATTATTTTTTAAATTATGTTTAATCTGAAAGAACTACTACAACATATTTATAAATGGGAATTATTTGTTGATAACATTTACAACAAAAGAACAGTTATTAGCATATTGTAAATTAATTGCAGAACCTGTAATTTCATTTAGCGGGTGGCTTATGGAAGCGCTTATTGTACGGCTTAATGAAGGTTGACTTAGCTCAGGAGGGGAGTTGTTCATAGTCAATATTTTCTTCGACATATCCTTTTTCTGATTTGTGGATTCATCAATGTAGCTCTCAGCTACAGCCGTTGATTTCCAGCCCCCAAGTCGCTTGACATTGGTAATTCCTTCTCCAGAATCCGCTAACATAGTCGCAGAGGATCGACGAAAACTATGTCCAGTGTACTCTTCTGGATTTTTTAATTTTAGGTAAGCAGCAATTTCTGAAGGCATTTTACCTATTGAATTTATTTCCACACATTGCGTACTGCATGCTCCTTGTTTATACTGAACAAAAAAACGTCTGTGTGGGGTATGTGGTTTTCGCAAATTTGGATATTTACGGTACAATTGCAGATAAAGTCCGTTATTTGTTTCATCGGACACTACAAAGATTCTGGAAGTGTTATTTTTACTGTCAGGAATTTTCACCACTATCAAATTTTCATTATCCTGTATGTCATTAATCATTATTTTTGTAAGTTCATCTCTCCTACAAGCACCGGCTAATCCAAAAATTGTAGCAACTTTTATTAGAAGGTAAATATTATTAGGTGCTTCTTTCATGAATCTTGAAACTTCTTTTTTGCTGAAAGTTTTTGATTTTTTTGGCCGGTATCCCACGTTTTGGTGTTTAAGTAGTGATGTTAGCTTGAAATATGAACTTAAATCAAGGTTCCTTTTCACTTTGAGGACACATTTTAACAGAGTACTTACTCCATAAAGTATTAGATTTATATGTTTTTGGCAAATCCGCAAAATAGGCCAAGAAGACTTCTCCTTTAATACTTTTTGTCCCCTTGCTGGAGCACCAGTTTTCGAAATGACTATATTGATTCTCATATTTTTCACGAGATTTTGCTGGTAATAAATTCAAACTTACGGTATTTGCTGCATCCAGGATAGAATCTGGTAGCTCCTCATCGGAACTACTCATTTTAAATAATTATTTTTGTCGGATTTTTATTTAATTAAAAAAAGATACTATGACGACTTTTCATTAAAAATGCTTGTTTGTATTAAAATTCTTTGTGCAATTGCTTATTCATATGGAAACGAAGAAAAAATCCGACATGTGTTAAAATCACCAAGATTACATATTGTTGCTTGACTTGTCATAATCATTTATTATTATTATACAGGGTAATTAAAAATATATTTTTTTTGTGTTTTAGTTGAAATATTGAAAATTACGAAGTAACAAACAAAAAAGAGAATAAAGTAAAACTTGCTGCTGGCTTCGTATATTGCATGAAATAGCCTACAATTACTAAAATACATATAAATCTTGCTTACCTGTAAGATTTTAGAGTAGTTTTACCTTTCCGCACGGCGTGCAGAAAAGTTCACTTTTCCGCACGCGGAAAAGTGCAACTTTGCGCACTCAAATGCGTGCGGAAAAGTGGACTTTTCCGCACGCTCGTAGGAAAAGTAATTTTCGGCATAAACCGACTTATAAATAAATTTATATCCTAATATTATTACAGATAAATATTAAAAAAACATTAATTTTATTAAAAAAATTTTTTATAAAAATTATTTATTTTCTTAAATTACAAAACTAAGTTAAAAATTGATAAAATTAGATTTTTTCGTTCCCTTCAGTTTCTTCTACACCGTTGCATTGTGAACATACCGTAGTGCAGTATAAACCACTTTTTCGGCATCCGCAGCCCTTTTCACATCCTTTTTTACAATTACAAAATAAAATTTTAAGTAAACTATCTGGAGCTGGTGATTGATTCATCATTTTTGGTTCAAGTTTATTAGAAACGTACTTCCATCTCCAATTTTCAACAGAAATATTATTACCTAACCACATTTGTATTTGGAGATATACTCTTTTTAAATGTTCAAACGCTAAATCCGAAGTAGGTACTAATGATGTGTTTTTAGCTGTGCCTTTTAGAAAAGAATGAAATCTGAAAGTATTTAGGTCTTTCATTTTTTTGGGAGCACTATATAGAGACAAAATGCATGTTACACCAGCTTGAAAAATATTGTCATGATCGTCATTAACATTTTTAAATACATTAGCTGCGCCATGTAAATCAGAAACTTTTCAAAATTTGTAGCAAACTTGTTTTTACCTTTATTGAAAAAAGCAGACGCCGTATCACAACCAGTAAAATCGTGTAAGAAAAGAATGTATTGTGTTCTTTGCATTTTGGTAGCGATTTTTTAAAGCTTTTAGATAAAAACAATTTTTGCGCAACTCTTCCTCGAGATGGCTTTTGATAATAAATTTCAGTTATTTGGAGTTAATGCAATTAATAGAACCAATACATCAATGTCTTCAAAAATTATAGTAATATTTGTCGACTGTAAATTAATTGCTGTTTCAACAATTAATCTGTCTGCATCACTTTCCGCCTTTCAGATAATCTCTTTCTCAACATTTCTATAAGTAAGCTTTTTTTATTACTGTTTGCAAGAAATATCTCTTGGCTAATTTTAAGGGGCGTATTTTCAGAAAATTCGACGTCTGCACATCTGTTTCTTAGTGCGCGACGATTTCTTTTGTTTTTTTTTTTCGTTAGGCTCAAAAGAAAAAGAATAAAAAACTATGGAACTTTTTTACAAGTTTTTTTCTACTCTTTTTAGTTATCGTTGTAAGTGGATGTCAAAATATAGATGAAGACCCTGTACAATTTTCTTCCCCTCCTTGCTTTTACGACTCTTCTTGTTTCTTAGGCATCTGTGGTACATGTTTTTTAATATCCTTTTTAGTTAAATTATGGTTTAGTATGAAAAAATAGGAGACATATATTCGGTACAATCAGAATTCAATCTGCGCAGTGCTGCACGCAACAGACAAAAACAGGAACCCCGTATATCAGCTGCTCCCAAGATTTAGTGGGTTTAGTGTGAAGACCCTGTATATCCAAGGAATATTGACAGCATTTTTTAAGTGATCACAGTGTGTTTGCTCACATCAAAACATTTCGTGGGTGTTAATTCAAATCCAAAACATGTAAAAAATTAAAATTTTTGTGTCTTCTGTAAAATTTATATTTTGTGTCATACGAGGTTTTCATACTAAGCCATCGATATGTACGAGCAAAAAAGTAAATGCCACCGCAAAACATAATAGATCCACCCAAAATGGAATCATTCTAGAGATTTGCAAGTAGCAAACCTCTCTCCTAGACTTTGCCATACTCGCAAATGGACAAATGAATTTTTGGGCTGGCATAAGTATTTTTTTTATAGTCTTCTAACTCATTACATATGTTTTGACTGCTGTTATTAAAAAGGAAAGAAAATATCCATAAGCAACAATTTAAATACTCCGTAAAATTTACAAGTCGCATAAGGAAAAAATAATTTTAACGAAAATTCTAACATTTTGCGTTAATTTGGTCCAGGACTTTATTTTTATAACTGAATTAAGAAACAATATCTAGGTGTATTATTAAGACTTGTTACTTAAAACTCGCCATTTTTGAAATTTCAAAAAAATTGTTTTAGTCATTATTTTAATTTATTAATAAATTAAAAAGGCTGGAAGAAAAAAAAATAAAATTTCAGAAAATCTCCTACATTTAATTTGTTTATTATTATTAAAATAAAACTGAATATTCTAATATAAATTTTATAATATACAGTAAAACGTAAACTAGCATAACTTCAAAAATATTTATTCCTTGGCTGATGAGTCTGTAGGTGGGTCATACTTATGCAATTTTATCCTCCATTGCCTTATTAGGCCATCCCAGCCTTTCCTGGAATATTTTCTATATTTATTGGGTGTTTGAGGATCATCAGGTTGTCGGGCATCCCTAAAATTTAATTATTACTGTAAAAAATGTTTAAAACATAGGAAGATTTTTTTTTACTTTACCTAGGAACCAGATGTATATAATTATCATAGCCGATTGTATTTTTTCCGTATTCAATCTGCTTTTCTCTTCGGGCTATCACCACAGGATCATCTTCAGTTTCGTAACGGCGATGCCTTTTGAACCTAGAATTTAAAATATTTATCGTATATAAGGCCATCGATTAACTTAAAGCTTTTTTTGCTACTAAGCGCTTGTGACCGTTTAAATCAGAAAGGTAAGTCTCCCACAACTTTAAAAAAATAGCAAGATGATATGACAGTAAAACTGCTCAAAGCATTCTACTTTTGACAGACAGATAAATAAATAAATCTAGGTAATCGTTAGGTTAAAGAAAAACAAATAAAGTCGGAATTATACCCATTTGCAATAACCTCATTTTTGTTTATCTTTGTTTAATATATTCCAAACAGCGGTGACAACAAAACTTTAAAAAAAAATTGGTGTCCGATAATTATTCATTTTTTATGTTTTTGGTTATGTGAAGTATCCGTCACTGTCAATCAAAAACATTGGTGTGTTAACTTGTTGTCGAAAGTTATTTTAAAGATATACAGGGTGTTCGGCACATGAGTAGACATACGTAAATCTGAAAAAGGTTGGACCGTCTGCTATGCGGCCCACCCAGATATTTTGACCTGGGTCCTAAGAATTTTTTAAATTTTTTTTCCAAAATTTTTAACTCTCGAATTTCAAACTGTATTAACTTTTTGAAAAATCATGAAACTGACAACAATTTTATTTTAATCTAGACTAATACTAGAAACATACAAATTTAGTAATTGGGGCCCATGACAGCTACAAAGAAAAATACGGGCCCTTAAACCACAAAAAGAGGTAAAAAAAAATCTAAGAGCCAACTTTGCATTGCATTAAAAAAAAAACTAGAAATGATCGAGTATTACTAATTAGTCAAAAACATCTTCAATTCATGCCCTTTCGAACAATATGCAGTAACCACAATTTGCTTAAAAACAGCAAGAGTTATTTGTCAACTTTATCAAGGTGGGCATTTTTTCCGAAATTCTACTTTTGATAATGCTGACCAATAACTCTTGCTGTTTTTAAGCAAATTGTGGTTATTGCATATCGTTTAAAAGGGCATGTATAAAAGATGTTTTTGACTAATTAGAAATACTCGATCATTTCTATTTTTTTTTTTTTTTAATGCGATGCAAAGTTAGTTCTTAGAATTATTTTTTACCTCTTTTTGTGGTTTGGGGGCCCGTATTATTCTTTGTAGCTGTCATGGGCCCCAATTATTAAATTTGTATAATTCTAGTATTAGTCTGGATTAAAATAAAATAAAAATGTTGTCAGTTTCATGATTTTTAAAAAAGTTATTTTAGTTTAAAACAAATGTTTAGTGTAATATTTATGCGCGATTTAATATTACAGGGAGACAAAAAACAATTTTTCACGATTTTTCGACTTAAGGGATCTCTGAGGGTTGAAAAATTGACAACTAAATAAGATTTCCACCAATTTAATGATTTAATTTGTATTTATTTTAATTTTTTGCAAAAAGGATGGGATTCACCCCCAAAATGGAAGAAGTGCAATTTGAGCACATCACTTTTGAAGTTAAGGATAAATTATGCGTGATTCTAAATTTTTATGAAAATCGATGGAGGTTCAAAGAATTTGGAGGCTATGGCCTATTTTTACCTTCAATAACTGTACTAAATATATTTAAAATTATCAGCTGCTTTTGTTCATTATTCATAATTAATTATAAAAATTGTTAATTGTTATTAAGTTTCCTAATAAATAAATACTACATTTTTTATTTTTTTTAGATTAAAAGTGTGTGGACGAATGTAAAAATTATAATATACTGCTAAGTCATCATTTGTTAATTTCTGAACATAGAAACATCAAACAAATAGACTATTAATTTCTGAACGCGATAGTATATTTTCTAACCTAATATTGATTTAGAAGAGAAGTAAAAGATCTTTTATTAACCAAGGCCTACTATTCTCAGACGGAATTTTTAAACGATAGTTTTGTGTAAGGCTTGTTCCAATTTTTTTTTTTTTTTATGACTACGGTGTTGTTTTTATTATGTTTTGTGTATTTTAATTCTTGACATGACCCTTTCTCTTTTCTTTTTCTTCCTATATGTTGCTTTATTATATCTGTTCATTCTTTTTTTACCTTTAAAATGAAAGGTTGGGAAAGGGTCACCTTTTTATCTAATTTTATATTTTACTAGATGAAAAGCCTGTCTCCGCCAGGCGAGAGACAATATTAAGTAGCCTCTGTCTCCGTAAGACGCCTTCCGTACGGCTAACGGTAAAAAAACACTTTTTTGCTCCTATTTTTGTCCCGGGGGCGAAATTTAAAAAACGGGCTTCGTTAGGTTCTAGCCACTGCTAAAGACTACCACTGTGCCAAATTTCATGATTTTAGCTCAAGCCCTAACTTCAGAATCACGTGAACAGACAAATAAATATATATATACCTATATATATATAATATATATATATATATATATATATATATATATATATATATATATATATATATATATATATATATATATATATATATATATATATATATATATATATATATATATATATATATATATATATATATATATATATATATATATATATATATATATATATATATATATATATATATATATATATATATATATATATATATATATATATATATATATATATATATATATATATATATATATATATATATATATATATATATTAGCAAATTATATAATATATAGATTTTATTGTATTTTTTTGACTGTACGTACGATTCTATTTTTTTCTATGTAAATTTTTAGTGTTAGTTTAAGGATGCTTTGTCTATGAATACTACTTTTATTTAAGAGAATAAAGCCATTTTGAAGTTTGAAGATTGGTAAAAATATCTAATAATCTATTTAAGCCATATGTTTTTTCTTACCTGGATGACCTAACTACAAATGGGTATAATTCCGACTTTAGTTTTTTGCCATGTGTTTCATCTGGTTAAGTTCCCCCCCATTTGTTAAAACAAACTGTTTGTGGCATTTGGAAGTCTATTTTTATTATTCATTTTACATATTGATCAGATTCCATTAACAGAAAATTAATAGAGCATTGTAAATCTTTTTTAAATTAAGTAAATCTCAGAGAGTGATTCAAGTGAGTAATTAAATAATAAGCCTATTTACAATCTTTCGAACAAAATAATATCTAAATCGATTTTAGTCTGTGCATCGAGCTCCCCGCCTGCGGGAGGCAGAACCTGGAGCAGCCTAAATCCTGTAGGGAGGGTTTCTTCTAGGGATAAGTCGATGTCCCACACTGCGCGTCCCAATGGCTCATACGGTGTTTCCACCGAGGTCGTGACGTCCTGGTGGCTCCTGCGGATCCATGTTTTTATATGAGGTGTTACGCAACAATATTACCACACAAAATAAATGATGGGGGTTTAATGGAACTCAACAAGTTCCATCAGATGATGATAGTTCTTAATAAATGACTATAGATCTTAATACAAGAAAGATCATCTTTCCCCCAAACGGACCCCATGCTACTTAAAGAAGTGCTTTAAATATGTGCTCCATGAGCAGGATATACAACTAATACTGGCAATACCAACAAGGTGCAAAACTAGTAAACAAAGCAACGAACCAAACGATAAGAAGAGCTGCAAAAAGCTCATCATTGAAGCAAAGGGAAGATCCTATGCAGAACTTCTCAAACCAATTAAGTCCAAGATCGACTTTAGTAAAATGGGGGCTAATATCAGACGAACTAAGAAGACCGCTGGGGGAGATTTGTTACTAGAGGTGGCAAAAAATGCTGAGATCTTCACCAACTTAAAGGATGTGATCAAAGAAAAGTAATCGGATATTAACGTCGCAGAGGCAATAAACCATAGCGTGCTCGTCATAACAAATATCGAT
The DNA here is from genome assembly GCA_019359885.1 of Listronotus oregonensis. Lineage (NCBI taxonomy): Eukaryota > Metazoa > Arthropoda > Insecta > Coleoptera > Curculionidae > Listronotus > Listronotus oregonensis. The sequence continues at coordinate 17,351 of JAHBCN010006081.1, read as the reverse complement.
AAAGATCTGGATAAAGACCATATTAGGACAGAACTTGAGGCCCACATTACATTCTCGAGGATATCAAAGGTCAAGATAGGCTAGCAAATTATAGATACAGGATGGTCTCGATGGAGAGGCAGACACAAAGTAAACTTGGTAAGCTAAAGGTGCCTGGACTTTGGGCATAGGACTTCGGGGTGCACAGGGCAAGGCAGAAGAGATGTGTGCTTAAAATATGGTAAAAAGGCTCATAGAGTGAAAGAATGTAAAAAGAAAAGCTTCTGCTTTTTATGTACAAGGCGGATTAAACGGTATGCCCACGGTACAGAGAGCTAATAAAGATACAGACGAAAGATCGGGAGTTCGGAATGAAAAAGCGTTGAGATAAACACAAAACAAGCAAAAAGGAAAATGAATAGAGCAAGGGGGAAACACCGTGCTCTAAAAAGAAAATCCAAAAATAGATTGGGAGCACATAGCACTTAAGGCCACTCTACGAAAGGAAATTGGCATGGCAAAAAAAACACTCTGGAAAAACCTATGCGATGAACTTGCAGGACACTTGTGAACAATGCTACCTGCTAATGACAAGGCAACTAAATAGGTTAAACAAGGAGAGGAATTAAAACTCGAAAAGCTTCGGGACCGAATGGGGTATCTCCCGAGGTACTAGAGTGAATTACAAGAAACTTTCTTCAGCTGACGCTAAGTGATGAATGATCTGTTGATCTTACGGAGTTTTCGCAAGAAGTGGAAATAAGCATATGTCATACTCATACTAAAGGAAGCAATAGCGAGGAGAAGTTTAGGATAATTTGCCTGCCTGACTGCACTGGCAAGCTATTAGTACACCTGATTAAACAGCGTTTAGAGAAGTAAGTTGGAAGGGAGGCATGTTAGACACAGTTTGGATTTAGAAAATGTAAAGGCACTATAAATGCGACCCTCAAAATGATGGAAATCTGCAAAGAAAGTAAAGCAAGTGTTGGGCCATACTAACGTTTGATGTTAAAATTGCTTTTAATACGGTTTCATGGTGTAAAATTATTAATAAGTTCAGACCTTACCTTTGTAATCTCTACCTGACTGATAGGATTCTTAAGAGTGGTAAAAAATAAGGAACTTAGGATGAAAGCTGCCCTACAGCGCTCAGTACTTAGACCGATCCTGTTGATTATCCAATATTCTATATGATGGCGTACTAACACTGATACTACCTGAAGGATGTAGCACAGCTGTGCATACTGTGGAGAAACCGACGCAGAGCAACATACAATACTTTTGGAACTGGAGATAAGAATAAATCTTACAGTATGTATTATAGTGGAACTAATTGTTAGGAAGAGTAGGAGTTGGGGCAAAATAAGCGAGTTTATTAGGAAGGTACTGAGAAAAAAGGAGTAAAAGGAATTCAAACAGAGAAATGAAGGATAGGTGTAAAATGCTGAGCGTGGGGAGTAAGGGATGAGTAAGTTAGGCCGCCAAATGCACCTGTTGTAATGACCCAACCATGATATTTTCCGATTAACAGTTTTATATACTCCAATTATATATTCCAATATGTAATGTATGGAGTGAAGTACGGCAAATAATTATCAAAGGTTAGCATTTTTTTAACCAAAATATGGTAACAGGCGAAAATGGTATTTGTTAGCAGGTTACAGTTATTATAGGAATTATCTATTAAAAATATGACATCTGTCATAAATTACAAACTTGAAAATCGTCCTTTAAATTATTTTAAAAGTTTTTAAAAAATTAGCCTTATTTGCAGATAGCTTTCTTTAAACAAAAAAACATACTTATTTTTAAACTTAAAACAGATAATCAATACATCTATCCCATCAGAAAAAAATACACATACACAAGCTTAAATTTTAAAAGCAAATAATTCAGTTTTAATTTTGCTTCTTATTATAAAAACGGTGACCAATTTGTCCCCAAAACTTTTTTATTTTTAATTTTTTTTTTTAGGTAAATATTGAAGTTTATTAAGTTTAATTTTAATCCCCTATGTCCAGAGGTCCTTCTTCTTTTTCTTCTTCCCTGGGAGCCGGGGAAGAAGAAGAAGAGGTCCTACATAGTCCCAAAAAAACATTCATCAAAAACAGTACCATGTTTTTGATGAATGTCAATCGGCCAAAAAGGAACGTCTTGAAAACTAGGCTAGGAGATGTAACACATTTTTCCAACTTACAACTACTTTCCTTCTTCTAGTTAAAAGTTTTATCAAATTTAAAATATAAACACTGTGTTACCATAACTAAGATGCAATGTAATAAAAATATGATATGCAATGATATTAGTTTGCTAAAAATTAAAACATCATTTAAAAATATTGTTGAAAAATTAATTCCAACAAAGATCATTTTTCCTCATATATCGTCGCATAGCAATGGCCTGTCACAGAATTAGCCGCGTCAGACAAAAAAAAATCCAATTTTAAACATAGGATTACGCAGAAAAGTTAAGTTAACAAAAATTAAGTTAATATAAATTAAGACATATGTGTAAAAATATGAAAATCAATTTAAAAATAATTAAAAAATTAAGCATGTGTAGAGCAAATCACTGTTAATAGGGTTTTTGTGATTTCTATTTCATCGGTGCCCTCCTGGCAGCTGTCCGGTAATTTGTAAACTTCTTAAACAAATATTTGTATAAAAAATATATAATTTTGTTATATTTTTTCATAATGCATGGGAAAGACGAGTTTCTCTTAGCCTATTTTATGATGTTATTGTGTGGGAGTTTAATTATTTTAAAAAGGAAACGTGTATTTTATTTTATGTTAAGGTTAAAAAATTAAAATAAGTTAAGAAAGATAAAAGTTGGTCATCTTCTTAACTTAACTTAACTAAACTTAATTTTTAATTTATGTGTATAATTGAAACCATTTGATTACATTATGTTTATCTCTTCTTGTGTTACTTTAACTTATTTTAACTTAATTTAATTTTTCTGCATAATTCTAACTTTACTTTTTTGCTTTGATTTTTGAAGTCAGCGGATGAGAGACATAGTTTTTCAACCTATGGAGTTGTAAAGAAATGTGTATTTTTTGATAACAGCAGCCTGGAAACGGGTTAAAAGTTACTAACCCAACAAGGTCATCCATTTAATACGTTCAAGCAGCTTGGCAATTTGTTAAACATAAGGTCAAGGGTAGGACATCAGCCCCTTTTTAAAATAATAGAACAATTAAAGACAGTCTGTGGATGCAGCGGCATCATACTAAGTTAGAGATTTGACAAATAATTGTTAAAACTGTAAGGAATAAGTTGTAGTTTGGTAAACCTTACATGTTCTTTATTATTTACTACTTAATAAAACTGTTAATTTAAAACAATTAACCAAACCTATATCTTCTATTTAATCCAGCATCCCAATATACAGTCCACTGCCAGTAAGTAATTCTCTATCTCTTTATGTATAAGAAATTTTTAAAAACACGATAGTTTTTCATACAAATATGACATATTTATGAAGCATGTTAGAAATAAGTCATGCAATTTAATCAAATACAGATGATATCTTTAAAGCATTTGTAATTTACACATTTTAAAGGTTATACATTAAAAAAAAATAATAGAATACAAGCTGTTGTCCCTAGAATATTCACCACTTTGCTATTTTTGAGCTAAATGTGGTTCAATTAATTCTTTTCGTCTTGTCTTAAAAGAACAATTATCATACGTCCGTGACTAACACAATTTGTTAAGGCTAAGACCTGCCTGTAACTAATTCTTATATCAATGTTTGTTTCATTTGGTCATTGTCTTACATTTTTTAGATTGTTTATTTTTAAAACAATTATTTGATTTAATTATCAGAATCAAAATATCCTTCTAATCAATCTTAGTACAGTAACATTGCATTGCTTTGTCTAATTAATAAGAAAACATTTATCGGACAAATCAGTTAGTAAAAAAATAGAGATTAATTTTCTTAACATTTTACAAAAAGAACTGGGTAATTTCAGTCTAAAATAGCTGATTTAACTCGTGCGGCTGTAAATACCCATAAAGAAAATAACTAATAACCTTTATTTAAGTAATACAAAACTACCTAGCTGACTTATGAGTGTAAGAATCTGAATTATTCTTTATTTTATTCATCATGCCATCAGTATTTTTTTTTCAAAAGCTCAATATGCAAACGGGTGAAAAGAAGTAGGCCCAAGTATATTTTCTATAGTAGCTGAAAAATGCAATTTTTAATATATAAGGGCCATCTTAAAAAATTATTTAGCTTGACGTTATATCTGTTAAATTAGCAATTAATTTTTGTTTTGACAATAAATTTGGATCCGGCATAAAAATCTGCAAATAAAAAATTTTAAAGTAACAATTTATTTACTAAAAGGGTGAGAAAACTAAAAAGACAAAGTTACAATAAACAAATTGAAGGCTTTATATTTTGGAACCGGTTGAAAATCAATTTCAATACAAGTTTATACTCACATAGGGTGACCAGCAAATGAATCTGACTTTGACGGAGTATTAATTAAAGACTAGAGATCTGTATTTCAGCAGTACTGGCTTTTTTTTAATACATAAGGTAGTTTTCTTTATTTTTTTTTACATATTAAACAGAAAATTTGTAAATAATTAAGAAACCTAAAAACAGTCCCTGCATTTTAAGAATATATTAAATTCAAAGCAAATATATTTTAAATTATTTTACCTTGGAATGTCCTCATCACACACTTTGGGCCCTAGGCGACTTTTAGCCGAAATTCTTTTTTCAGAAACTTCATGGTCACTGCTTTTGTAGGGAGAATATTTCTTAAAGATTGTCCTTTTTGCACTTTTTAGTGTATTTCTTCTACAATGCTCCAAATTTTCATCTTCTGTTTTTACGGGAGTTTCTTCTTTAATTCTTACACTATTAAATATGTCTTTATTAAAAGGTGATTCATCAAACATAGCATCCACCTTTTGATCAGTATCTGGTTTAATGTCACTAAAATCATCCACTCCATCAGGATCTGGTTTAATCTTATCAATTAAAGGTGTTTTAAGGATGTTACTGTTAGTGGTAATTTCAGTGTAGTTTTGATATTCTAGTTTAACTTCAGTTTTAATGTACCCCTCTTGGGGCTCTGTTTTAATTTTATGTATGTTAGTTGTGTGTTCCACCTTTACAGTATAATTATCATCAGTCTCAAGTTTGACTTTAATGTCTTTTCTAACCTCTGTACCATTTTGTTCCACCCAGGCATCCTAAAATTAAAATATATTATTACAAGGTACCCTTAGAAGATGGCCTTTAGTTAACTGTTGTCCGAACGTAATTTTAATTAAAAGTTTTTCAATATTTAACACATTTTTAAGTTGAATTTTTTACCGATTATGATAAAATTTGACAGAGTGGCATTTCATGAAACCAAAAGTTCTGCAACGATAAAAAAAACCTCTTAAGTCTTTAAAAAAGTGCCAGCTTTCTAACTTTTAAACCGAAAAAGCAAAAATTAATGAATAAAATCAAACCATATTTAAATACCAAATAAAATCATACACAATTATGGCTATGCACCTTTAAAGCCTCTCTCTATTGAACCATAAGCTAATTTTAATTTGTTAGATATGCATGTACATAACTATTTATTACTGTCTTTTTTAAATATTTTGCATTATTTCGACTTTTTATGACAATATTTAGTAACAATGGAAAAAGAAATATGCGCCACCAATCTACTATATTCTGAATACTTCACACTGCTACGCCACTAATATAATGGCAGCCAAGTACTGGCCACTCGTAAAACGTCTTTCTTATTAACTTGAGAGAGTCCACGAAGGTCCAAAACTCAATTGCGAACGTACTGTGAGTATCTTAAATGAAGTAAATGGTAGTTTATTAACACGGGACATGATTTAGAAGTTTGAAGGGAATGGAAAGACCCCTGCAGGCAGCACATACTACAGTTTGAACCCTCCAGGGATCAAGAAACAAAGTGAAAGTGGTAGTCCGTCTTGTTTAATTTTATGGGTTATTTGGCATACATATTTGTTTCTTTTTCAAAAGGGCTTATAACTTTTAAGTTTCACCATAAACGCAGACTAGCGTGACAATTAGTTGTTTTAGTTGGTTAGTTTTTGAACTAGGGGAGAGGCAAACCGAGATGGGCCGCAATCGGTGAGATGACATTTCTCTCTAGTAATGTGTGTTTATTCAATGCCAATATTTACAATTCACCACCGGCCTTACCCTAGTGAATACAGGGGTTAGTTAAAAAGGGAAAAGTGGGAATTTGTTCAGGTAAAGCAGTCGTCGATAAAACGCTTGAAAATATTACTGTTAAGTGGGTATTTACCTAACCAAACTAGCCCATTTTTCTCTTAGTGTTTTGATAGTTTTTATACTGGCACTGATCATGAGAAATATTTTTGTGTTACATCCAATTAGATCTTTTATCTGTAATTAATCAATATACTTTATTTTCTTAACCTGATCATTTTTATACTATTTATTTTTAATTTTGGTATTTAGGTAAATGAACCCTTTTTTATTTAATAAGTATAAATTTCTAATTTTTAAGTAAAATATCAATCGATTAGGTAAATATAGGCTATTACATTCATCAACCTCCTGATTTTTTAAGCGGAGGGGTTTTTTCTTTTACATTAAAAAATAATTGTGATAGTTTATATGATGGTCTAAAGGCAACTTGAATATTGTTTCTTGTTAATATATGGGCTATTTTATCTGAAATTGTTCCAAAATATGTTAATGTAGTGTATTTTTTTATCTTGTTTTGTTTTTATGAGTGGGTATATTTGATGTGTTGTGTTTTGTTTACGTTTTTTATTCACTAGTCTGTCAATCAGTTGAGAACTATAACCGTTGTTTTTTGCAATTTGTTTAATTGTATTAATTTCTTTCGTGAGACTGTTATAATCTAAGGAATGGAGAATGCTCTATGTATCATAGATCTGTAGGCGGAAAGTTTATGTGAAAATGGATGTGATGAATTATTTGGTATGGTTGTATCGGTGTATGTTGGTTTTCTAAAAATATCAAAGGTGTATCTATTGTTGTCTTTTGAAATAGAAATATCTAGAAAATTTATTCGGTTATTTACTTCTTTTTCCATTGTAAATTTTACTTTACTATGTAGGTTGTTCAGTTGATTTAATGTATCTTTTAAATCATTATCGTTACCCGTAAAACAGACAAGTATATCATCTACATATCTATACCAAAATTGTATATTATCTGCGTATTTAGTTTTCAGAAAAGACTCCTCCAGATTAGACATAAACAGCCCCTTAAGTAAATTAGCATTCAAATTAAATCATATTTACAAAGATTATACAATGTTCAGCCCAAAAAATACAGTTAAAAATTCGGTAGAACTAACTCAAAAACTTAAAGATTTTAGCGTTCCTAAAAATAGTTTTCTAGTGTCTTTTGACGTAGTTAACATGTTCCCGAATATTCCAAATAAAGAATGTTTAAAAATAATAGAAAATTCACTGTCAAACATAAATGTCAATCCGGTTATAAAAGATGAAATTTTATCCCTTTTTGAACTATGTATTTCAGAAAACTATTTCCGGTATGACAACAAATTTTATAAACAAGAAGATGGGTTAGCTATGGGCTCTCCACTTAGTCCCCTTCTTGCCGAAATTTTTATGTCTAATCTGGAGGAGTCTTTTCTGAAAACTAAATACGCAGATAATATACAATTTTGGTATAGATATGTAGATGATATACTTGTCTGTTTTACGGGTAACGATAATGATTTAAAAGATACATTAAATCAACTGAACAACCTACATAGTAAAGTAAAATTTACAATGGAAAAAGAAGTAAATAACCGAATAAATTTTCTAGATATTTCTATTTCAAAAGACAACAATAGATACACCTTTGATATTTTTAGAAAACCAACATACACCGATACAACCATACCAAATAATTCATCACATCCATTTTCACATAAACTTTCCGCCTACAGATCTATGATACATAGAGCATTCTCCATTCCCTTAGATTATAACAGTCTCACGAAAGAAATTAATACAATTAAACAAATTGCAAAAAACAACGGTTATAGTTCTCAACTGATTGACAGACTAGTTAATAAAAAACGTAAACAAAACACAACACATCAAATATACCCACTCATAAAAACAAAACAAGATAAAAAATACACTACATTAACATATTTTGGAACAATTTCAGATAAAATAGCCCATATATTAACAAGAAACAATATTCAAGTTGCCTTTAGACCATCATATAAACTATCACAATTATTTTTTAATGTAAAAGAAAAACCCCTCCGCTTAAAAAATCAGGAGTTTATAGATTAAATTGTGATGAATGTAATAGCCTATATATTGGACAAACTGGCAGAAACTTTATAACTAGATATAAGGAACATAGGTCATCATTTTTATTAAAGAAACATAATTCAAATTTTGCAAACCATTTTATAGAATCAGGACACTCTTTTCCAGATGAAAGTAAATTAAAAATATTACATTACGCGCCAAAAAGCAAAAAACTCAATATTTTAGAATCGATTGAAATATTTAAGTACCATAAAAACCCTTCAATAAACTTATTAAATGACCATACCGATCTTCGGAATGGACTACCTAAGTCGTGACGTCACGCTTGGGGGCGGAGCTTAACAACATTTCCAAACAAACGGATAATAACATGTAAAAGCCCATAAGACATTTTTAATTTTGGTCTTTGAAGGGGTTTTGCTTTGAATTAAGGGTGCTAACGTTTTGATTTAGTTAAAGTGTCATTAAATAAATAGTTTTGTATAAAATTTTATAAAGTTTAAAAAAATATATATATTTTTTTAAGGTATCACCTGCTTTTTATTTCTTAAAACTCTTAAGATGTGCACAAATCACCCCAATAATTACCTCAACAGTCTTATTTGCGATCAGAACATAAAATAAACTGAAATTAAAAATCGCTTATGGGCATTGACGTGTTATCATGGCTTTGTTTGGAAAGGTTGGTAAGCCCCGCCCCCCTCGCTTGACGTCAGACTTAGGTAGTCTATTCCCCACTCTATGCCGCTTTATTATAGTAATTTAAGATATATAAGTTGAGTTTGTTTAGATTGTAGTTTAAAGCTTTCAGTTTGATAAAGTAGTAGTACTACGAAACTGCAGTCACTGTTTTATAAATTAATTAATATAGTGATAGTAAACAAAGTAAAAACTGTGTTCTCATTTACTAGTTAAAAATGAACTATCACAAAGTAACGGACACCTCAATTCAATATTTGAACCCTTTTTTATTTAATAAGCATAAATTTGTTTTTGTAGTATAAATTTCTAATTTTTAAGTAAAATATCATCCGAAAATATAGTATTTGGCTCTAAGAATTTCTACTTAGAAACAAAATACATATAATGAGGAAAATAGAGCACAAACAAAGCAGTAAGGCATACCATATTTGTTTGTTTTAGTGTGACTCATATTCAGGTCTATTCTGCAGTCTATCTACTCAATATGATCTAAAAATCTTGTATATTATGCTCCTAAAACCCTTTTTACTTAACTTTTTAGTAGAATATCAATGTTTACTATATCAAAAGTTTTTATCTTATCTTAATCCATAAAAACAGCAATTATAATAATTTTGTTATCTAGAAAATTATTAATTACTTTTGTTAAATTCAGGCTTGATAAGGCCTTGTTTTCAACCCCTATTAGCGATAAATGTCGGCTTAACTCACAATATTTCCTAAACCATTTTTGATTATTTTTTGTTTGCTAATTATCCGGTCTAAATAAACATTTGAAAAAACAAAAAATGCCGAAGAGCCGAATTTTGGTGGAGACCTTGGGTTCATCATTAGAAATAAAGTGTCAAAAATCCCCATTGATCCCATGTGTGCTACAAAAGTTATTTTGGGTCAAACGTCAAAATTTTAGGTTTTTTTGGATTTTTCTCGAAAATGATAAGGTGTATCAAAAAAGTACTTTAGACCAAAGTTGTAGGTTCTAATGATTTTTTTCTAGGAATCACTATTCTTGAGATATCGCGATTCTACGAGTCACGTTCTATATGATATGCACACATATGCCACATATATACATAGTCAGGCACTTAAGACAAGTAAAATACCTATTTGTGTCTCTTTTATATGTAAACTATACTATTCTGAAAATATACACTAAAATAACACAGTGAAAGTTCACGACGAAAAAGTGCATATAGACCCTGTATTATTATTTTAACTAAGACTTTTGAGGATGAAATTGAAAATTTTTTCTGGTATGAATTAGCCCTTTACCCGTAATCACTCTTTGATGCGACTGGATTGCACAAAACAACTAAGACAGCTATTTACGATTGGTTTCGATCAGTCAATAAAGAGGTTGATCGTACAAACGCTACTTACATTATCGATCTACTACATCACGTTGTGTGGGATCGAGAAGAAACCTTCAACATTATTTTTAAAAAATATGTTAAGTATCTACGTAGACATTATGGTCATACAGAGACGGTACTATTTGCTGGCTACAGTGACTCGACAAAGAACATTAAAGCTGCAGAACAACGTCGTCGAACTACAAAAACATCATCGGGTTCCGACATCTTTGATGAATTTACGACAGTTCCAGCAAACCATCAACAATTTTTCGCTAACATTAATAATATATCTCGTTTTATTTCCATGTTAAGTGACAAATTGACAGCTGCGAATAATGCAGTAAAACAAGCACAAAATGACGCAGATGTTCTCATAATTGAAACAGCAATAGAAAAATTTAATGTAACAAATACAACAATTGTAGTTGGTGGAGATGTTGATTTATTAATACTACTCACTGCTAAGACGCCAATTGATAAAATTATTAATTTCTAAAACCTGGAAAGGCTCAACAGAGAACAGAAATATATCCTTCAAAAAGTTTATCTGCTTATCCAAAATTACAAAACTATATTTTATTTTTACATGCGATAACCGGCTGCGATACTACTTCAGAAATGTACAGAAGGGGTAAAACAATAGTATTTAAATTATTTGAAAAAAAATATTTGATTGACTGCGCGAAAGTATTTACAGAAATTGATTCTTCTCCTCAAACAATAATTACGAAAGGAATTTGCTTTCTTCTTGCTGTTTATGGAGCTCCAAAAAATTTGATTTCATAGACAAATACAGATATTTAACCTTTGTCGAAAACACCCGAAACAAAAAGAAAGTACAACTATCCTGTCTTCCTCCAACATCGGCATCTGCTATTCAACACCTGTATCGAGTATACTATCAAGTTCAGACATGGCTAGGCTATCAACTAAACCCAGAAGACTTGGTTTAGAAATTAATAGATTATTATTATTAAATTCTTTATTTAGCAAATATTTCAGCTAATCAATAATTTACATAGGCAAACAGAATATAGTTAAAATGAATTACAATACATGCTTAGAGCTATTAAAACTAAAGAAATTGGTAGTCACAGCCACACACAAACCATTTAAAAATGTAGGTCACAAACGTAATAAATAAAAATTAAAAAATAACAACTAACAAAAGCATAATAGTCTAAAAATACGTCATATTATAAAAATACATAAAAAAAAAGAAAAAACATAATTTGGGGTCAGCAAAGCAAATGTCAAAACAAAAAAAAAACAAACAAAAACAAGACAAGCAGCTAATATACATATTACAAAATGTTGCACTCTTTAAGAAGGTATGTTTTATGTTGTGCTTTAAAAGTTGCAAGTGTATTGACATTTTTCAAATCCTGAGGCAACTTATTAAATGTATCCAAACCTTTAAAAAAAATTAAATTTTGGCACATTTTTTATTTTTCGGTGCAATAAAAAAATTATTTTGTTGTCTTGTACTATAGGAATGTATGTCACGATTATTAGTCAATCTATTGACCAGATAGGAAGGAGCATTACCCAGTTTAATTTTAAATATAAACACCAAAACACAAAATTTAAAATATTCTGAAACTGGTAACCATTGTAAGCACTGATGCATTAGCCTAATCGGAGTATATTTAGAGCAACACAATATCAGTCTCATTGCCCTGTTTTGTCATTTTTGCAATCTATTTAATTCATTTTGACCTAGCATATATAAAATAAATGCACAATAATTAAAATGTGGTAGTATTATTGTATTATATATTGTAAGCTTTGACCAAAAAGAGAGAAAAGATGAACATCGCGATAAATAGTTTATTGAATTTCTTAACTTAGAAATAACAAAATTTGCGTGCTCTTTAAATTTTAGTTTATTTTCTACTATAACGCCTAGATATTTAATTTTTGTAACTTGTTCAATTTGAATAGAGAAGCTGTTGCTAGCAAAGTATGTTTTATCTCTCTCGGTGGCTATTAACATATATTAACTTTTATTTGCGTTAATACTTAACAGATTTCCACACATAAACTTGTAAATCCTGTTCAGTGCATTATTCATCTTTATAACTAACGATTCTACGTCAGTGACAGAAACATACACCAAAGTATCATCCGCAAACAGATGAATTTTTACTCCCTCTGTCTCTACAGCACCCAGAATGTCATTAATATACAACACAAAGAGCATTGGCCCCAGAATACTTTCCTGTGGAACACCATGATTGTTTATAACTTCTCCGGATGATATCCCATTAATTTTTACCCTTTGTCTTCTCTCCTTCAAGTAGCTGTCCAACCACTTTAAGACAGTCCCTCTCAGACCAATATTATATAATTTAGACATCAAGGTGCCACAATCTATAGTTTCAAAAGCCCGTTGTAAATCCAGAAAAACTGCTAGCGTCATATTACCACAATCTATTTCACTCTTCCATTCATCAAGCACACACTGCAGTGCAGTCTCAGGGCTATGATTCCATCTAAATCCTGACTATTTTTCGATTACTACATTGTTAACTTCAATAAAGTCAGCGAGTTGGCCATATACAGTTTTTTCCAAAATTTTTTCTACTGATGGTAACTTATTAATAGGTCGGAAGTTACCTGCTTCTACACAATTATCCTTTTTTTGCACAGGCACGACAGTGGAGATTTTTAAATCTAATGGAACAACACCTTGTTCGAGAGATTTTATTTTATTTATTTATTCACGGGCAAACCCAATTACAATTACTATTGCTAACTTAAAAATATACTAATACTAACTTACATGATAAAAACACAAACATACTAAATATTTAGGACATACGCAAAATACAATACAAAAAAAACCTTGCAACAATATTAAAATTATAATAACCCTAGTGATAAAAAGTGGAGTCTCTCATAACAGAAAGTCACATTAGTCACACACACATTACAGGTCCACTGATCTCATTTGATGTTTGAAGCGCAGTAATGAGGAATCAAAAAAATCAACATTAAGCCGGTTTGCACCTTCAATGATTCTTTCGACCGGAGAATGCCTTCCATAGTTGCACCTTCTAAAATTTGGAGCGAACGTAGGATGATGTCGAGTATTACGAGGTGGGACAAAGAGACCAAATCTATTAAGTAGTTCCGGACAATTAATATAGAAATTTAGGATTTTAAATAAAAACGTTTGATCGCTATAATATCGTCTAGTTTCAAGAGTGTCAATTCCTACTATTGTTCTTAATTCAAGAAGGGTGTGTTCACGTATTGAAACATTAAGCTTATGTGCTGCGTATCTTAAAAATTTATTCTGCACCTTTTCCAAAGCATACACATGGCTCTCGTATGTAGGAGACCATACAACTGAAGCATATTCGAGTATTGATCTCACCTAGGATATATACAAACACTTGACTGCTAAGAGCCCGCTAAATTCACGGGTGACCCTACACACGAACCCCAACATCTTCAGTGCCCTGTTAATAATATAATCAAAATGCAGCTGAAAGCTCATTCCGCTATCCAAAACGACACCAAGGTCATTCATAGATGCAACCCTTTCCAGCTGACTGCCACTGAGAAAGTAATGGGCTGGTATTGGGTTAAGAATTCTATAGAACGACAATGACTTGCATTTACTGATATTAAGCACCAGATTGTTCCGGGTACACCACAGGGATATTGCATCTAGGTCTGTTTGCAACTTTTGCTGATCTAAAGGCGACTTTATAGTTGTAAAAATTTTCATATCATCAGCGAATAATAGAAAATTACAGTGTTTTATAACAGATCCAATATCATTAATAAAGATGTTAAAAAGAAAGGGTCCCAGATGACTTCCTTGAGGTACGCCAGAAGTCACCAGAATGCTCCCCGATTGTGCTCCCTTCACCGTGACAATTTGTGTTCTGTCATGTAAATAACTCTGGAGCCATTCATACAAGGCACCATTAAATCCAAACGCCCTCAGCTTTCGACAGAGTAAAATGTGATCAACCGTATCAAACGCCTTTGAAAAGTCAGTGTAGACTGCATCGACCTGACTCCGATTCTTCAAGGCATCCAACACATATTGAACAAAAACCAGGAGATTTGTATTTGTCGACTTCCCCCAGACAAAGCCATGTTGTTCGTCAATCAAAGCCCGCATTACTCCACGCTTTATGTAATTGCACACAATATCCTCAAACAGCTTTGGTATCGCACTTAGTCTGCTTATTGGCCTATAGTTTCCTATATTTGCTTTATCCCTACTTTTGTATATTGGAGTAATATAACTTCTTTTCCACTGAATTGGAAAGACACCCTTTCTTAGTGATAGGGAAAAGAGAAAATAAAGTGGCCCTGCAAGAGAATATCTGCACTCCTTCAACAATCGCGGGGCAACGCCGTCCGGTCCCGGCCCCTTACTTTCATGCAAATCACATAATTTACAAAAAACATCCTCCACACTAACATTACACTCACTCAGATCGATGGTTCGATCACTTTCAAACTCGGTATTATTGATCATTGCATCCTTCTTATATACAGAGCTAAAATGCTTAGCAAATAGTTCAGCTATCTTACTACTATCGTTCCCACCTTCATTTCCAAGGTACATGTAATGAGGCAGACCATAATCTTTTTTATTAGAGTTAATAAATGTCCAAAATGAACGAATATTTTCAGGTAGCGTCTTCCGTCCTTCGGATATAATTAACATAGCATTCTTTACTAAGCTCCTTACACCGATATCGGAGTGCTTAAAATCTTGTATAGTCTGTCAAGTTCTTCGACGATTTATATTTTATGGGCTCTTTTTTCTCAAAAATTAAACTTTAAGATCATTAGTACACCACCTTGGAAATTTGGGTGTTTTGGTCGAATACGCGGAATAAACAATTAATACAGTAATAAATAATATTATAAGTCCCAATCTGCAGCATCCAAGTCATTGTTTGTGGTCGTCATCCAGTTATCCCAGTTTACACTATTAAGGCAACTATTTAGTCCGACGTAATCTCGGTCACGGTCACATGGCAAAATACAGTCATCAGCAGCGAAAACTCGAGCACCAGCCTCTAGTGAAAACAACAAATCCAGAATAACGCCGTTGCAGTTTTCTATGTCATTTACTTGATGCAGATTCAAGAATGCAAAAGTATCACAGACAGCTCTCACTGCAGCATTCGTTGGGTTTGAGACATAAACACCCAATTCGTCGTTCATCCATTTCACTTTAGGCAAGTTATAGTCACCCCACAAGTAAGCACTGGTATGTATCCCATCTCTGAGTACTTCCTCAACACTACTGCAGTGGTCCTCGAACAAAGCCAGTGGTGAGTTGGGTGGCACCTCCGACCAACACTTCCATGCCACCCCACTTGAGAGATACAAAAATCTGTTCAACATTGCCATAAGAAGTAGATAGGCATTTAGATAAGATTGTGCTTCGAACGGCCACCAGCACTCCGCCACCAATCGACTTAGAACTAGTATCAGCTGATCTATCCTTTCTATAAATATTGTATCCAGTAAGACCCAGCTCCGAATCACCAATATTCTTGCAAAGCCATGTTTCTGTTAGCACTATAATATCATAATCAGAGTCAACAACGTTGCATCTAAGGTCTGACAGTTTGGTCCTTATACCACGTACATTCTGGTAGTATATAGAAAGTTTAGTGTTTTTAGTAGGGTTGCCCGTGCGTACTAGTTTTTTGGTTCAGATTGGATTGGGTGGCAGCTATCTCCAGTAGTATTGGTTTCGTAGGTTACATTACGTCTTTCTGATGGCACAGGACTCCCCCGATCCGACTCCCTCTGTACAATATCATCATTAATTTATTTATTTATTTATTTATTTATTTATTTATTTATCGTTTTTTTAAAACGATAAAATCCAAATAGTACATAAAAACAAAAAAACATACATTTTACATAAAGGTCAAGAACACATTTGTCATAAAAAAATATTCTAATTTAAAAGAAAAACAACCAAAAAAAAAAAACAACAAAAAAAAACATACACAATGTTAAAAATAAACAGTAATGGGACACAATCAGGTAAAAAGAAACGATTGGCAGCACAAGTTATAAATTGCAATATTTTTTTTATTAATTGTTCTAAATTTGGGAAGATATAAGTATGATATTAGCTTTTTTTTTAAAGTGGGGGGGGTGCAGTTAAGATCAAGATTAGCAGGAATATTGTTAAAATACCCATAATGCGATTCATAACACTATTTCTGCCCAATCTGTGCGACTTCTATTATCGCGAATGTATTATGAAGTCGAGTATTGTGAAACCCAAAGTTAATGAGCGCAAGAAGATCAGGGCAGTTTTATTTTTTTTATTTTTTTAAACCATACATTATAGTCAGGAAACTACGGAATTCCGGCTATCAATACCCAAAAATTGCAGTCGCTGATGGTGCGATAGAAGACTTTTATCCACCCCAAGTTTATAAAGAAGGAAATTTTAAATTTTATTTGAACACGTTCAATTCGCTTAACATGAATCTTATAGCAAGGTGACCAGATGATACAACAGTACTCCAGGGACTACCCAATGAATAATAAAGGGTTTCAAGACCTAAATTGAGAATTCCCAACAACGTCTCATTACGAAACCCCTCATCCTAAAGCTTTGGCAA
This sequence comes from Listronotus oregonensis, assembly GCA_019359885.1. Lineage (NCBI taxonomy): Eukaryota > Metazoa > Arthropoda > Insecta > Coleoptera > Curculionidae > Listronotus > Listronotus oregonensis. The sequence goes on along the minus strand of JAHBCN010006081.1, from coordinate 374 downwards.
GGATGTAATTTATGTGTCATTAAATCTCAATTCAGTGTCAAAAAAAGACTCCAAGGCATTAATCAAATTTGTTCTGGGTATAATTGAGTCATTAATATAGTAAGAGTGTACAACGGACCTTTTTTTTGTGAATACATAACTTTACATTTTTTTTATATTTAATTCCATTTTTTTTTTTATACACCAATCCGTTAATTTATAATTTCCGATTGTAATTAAGCAGTCGTCCACGCTGTTAACCCCCGTGAAAAATTTTTTTAATCATCAGCGTAGAGAAGGAATTGGCAATTTTAAACAACCCTTGAGATCATTAATAAAAATAAGAAACAGAATTGGTCCCAAGTGTGATCCTTGAGGCACCCCCAAGTCACCTC